>JAHBCN010000164.1:0-122500 GCA_019359885.1 Listronotus oregonensis
CTTAAAAAAGTTTATATCTTATTAAAAATCACCAAAATTTACCCTTTCAGGTATTATTGTTTTTTCTCGAGGAAACAATAATATTTTTTAAAATTAAAACCATTTGTTATAAATTTATAAACAGCAGTCCCATTGTCCTAATTTATTAAAAAGATACAACGTTTCAACTGGTGAGTATCTTTTAGCCGTCTTCAGGTAATTACTAAATATGTTAGTCTAAAAATACATTTAGTTAGGCTAGAAGTGGTTTTTAAACACTTCTTTTATCTTAGAATGGTCATTTATTCAATTATTTTGGGCTTTGTTAAATAAAAATTAATAAATTTTCTTACAAGCTGTGGAATTATCATCACACTTTAAACTAATTGTTTTTTCTTTTATGTAATAACAAAAAGAACAAGTAAAATGTAATGACACATTTTGTAACAAACATATTTTTTAAGGTTTATTATTATTTTACAATGCTTTTAGGTTATTGCAATTAGACTAATTTAGAAGATTAACCCAAAAAAAATTAAAGTCATTATTGTCTACGCAGCCCATTTATTCAAAGTAACGGGTTTTTTTTAAATTACAGGGCTTTTTTATCGGCATCGCCATTTGCTGTTTCTGAGTATTAACGTAACCGCCTGTGGTGGTAGAGACTTCTGTGAGATCGGGGAATGGAATCAGGTGATCTTCAGTGATGATTCTCGCTTTGTTTGGGTATGCATGATGGTTGAGCATTGGAGAAGGCAATGTAGTAAAAATACGCAATTTATAGTTTAATAGAAAAAGGCATATTCATTACACCGTGGGGTAATAATATGGAGTGCCACGGATACGAAAGCAAGGCACCTACAGTCTTTATTAGGGGTAAGATGAGGGTCTTTTGGTACATTTCGAACAAATGAAACCTCATGTCCTTTTATGTATTAAGACGCAAAATAAACCGTAGACTTGATGGATTAATACCACATTAATGGCCTCCAAGATCGCCTGATCTCTATCCAATCAAATATGCTTGGGATATCATAGATTGCAGACTTTTTGAACTTTCAGCAGACTCCCGACTGTATCAGCACTAAAGATTAGTTAGAGGTATGGTGAAATAAAATACCCCAAAAGGATCTTGGCCATTTTATCATATCAATATTTATTTTGCCTAAGCAGGTCAATGAGTGTAGAGGAAATCAAAGCTTAACAAAAACATTATTAAACATATTTGTGGCATGAATCATCTGATTTGGCTGAACACTAACCAGTTATTACTTGTTGTCTGATATGCATGTACAGATAAAATAAGAAGAATTTATGTGTATATGAAAATTGCTACTTTTCAAGGTATGTCGAAAGAACAGTAAAGAAAATAAAAATGCAAAAAACATATAATATTTTGGGTTTTTTTGTTAAACTTTAAAGTCATATTTTCTGCTATTTTGAAAGGTCTCTTGATATTAATTTTGCTATTTATTAGCAGAGGAAAATAATAAAGGTTTATAAGTTTTACTAAAATGAAATAATTTGTTTGGCTGTGACAGTTGTACTATCGTAGTACGATGCGACGTCAGCACCAGTTTTGCTTTTAAATGTGAAATACAACAAGTAATAATATATTTTAATTAAAACTCTAAGGTAAATATGCAAATTCAAGAATTTACCTAAGCCGCTCTTACAAATGTTGCACATACATATTGCAATGGGTAAATTATTATTATCTACAATAGCATAGTGGATGAAATATGTTTCATATTGTACTCTTGTTTAATTACGAAAAAGCAGAACAAATGGTCACACTTAAATCTTTTGAATGCATGGTTTAGCACTTATGTAACAGCACAAAATTTTTAAAGTATGTACTGCATTAAAAGCATTGCTAATAAATGTAATTTTATGTTCTGTTATTATAGAATAGTTGAATCTTAATTAAAAATATATTTTTTTAAAAAGTTAAATTATTTATTTAATATTACTATAAAATTATATAAATAAAAGTTTTAACAAGAACGTTAGGACTTAAATCAGTGTTTTTAAATCTTTTTGAATACGTGACCCCTTTACAGGTTGAAAAATTCTAGCAACCCCCTTAGGCAATAGATAGACAAAAAGTTAGTCTCTATTTTTCTATTTTGTTACCTTTATTCATTATTAAGACCTACAACACTGCAACAAGCCGCGGGAGCTATAAAAGAAAGTAGGAGGTAAGTTGGTAAGGCTGCGTGCGGCTAGGACTTGTACGCCAGCTTGCGCGAGCCTTACTTTGCGGCGTTGCCATCCTGCATTGTCGTCGTGGGCGAGAGGCAGCGTCCAGCGCTCTCTCAATTGCGCAAGGTCGCCGATAAGTACAGAGCTCTAGCAGCCAAGATTTTACCTTTTGATTAAAATGACTTGCTTAAGACGTAATTAAAGTTGTGAAGTCTATCAAAGGTAAAGCCTGGCAACCCCGCCGTTTAGAAATGTTTGTAGAGATATGGGTTCGCTTCATCAAAATCTCCTTTATCAGACAGAGTTTAAGTGGCTATTCAAAGGATAGGTATTGGCAAGAATTCTAGACCTGAAAGCTGAATTGTTAATGTTCTTACAAGATGCTAAATCTGAATATGCCAATCATTTTTCTGACCCACTTTGGCTCTTGAAATAAGCATTTCTGGCAGATGTTTTAGCCACCTTAATAATTTAAACAAGAACCTCCAAGGTAAAGAAAAAAATATTTTAACAGCTAAAGATAAAGTCAAAGCATTTCATGCAAAACTTCATTTGTGGTGAACCTCTCTGCAAAACAATATATTTAAGTCTGTTCTATGTGTTCAGAAGACTGTTGAAGATAATGCAACATACCAATTGCTTGTGATAAGGGCTCACATTCCTTGCATGTTACAGAGCTTGCATAATTTGCAAGAGGAACTACTAACATACTTTCCAGACTTGCACTTTGAAGCTGACAATGGACCCAGATAAATTCTTAATCCTTTTTTGGATAAATCAGGCTGATCTCACAACAAATATTCAAAAAAAATCTTATGGATTCAGGTGCTGACGGCATGCTTGAGATGAAATTTCATTCGCAAAGTATTGACGTGTTTTGGATGAAAAGAAAACAAGCATGGCAACTGGCATGGCTTTTAAATTATTAGTGCCATTCGCCACTTCTTACATCTGTAAACTGACTTTTTTATAAATGGTGGATATTTAAACTAAAAAGAAGAATAAACTTCAACTAAAAAATGATTTAATAATTAACATTTTAAAAATAGAACAACGATTTGACAAATTTTTGAAAAATAAACAAACCCATTTTTCTCACTGAAACTATGTTTTGTTTTGTAGCATAGAATCTTGCCTTTTCCTTTTGCCGGCGACCCCTCTAGTAAGGTTTCGCGACCCCCCTAAGGGTCGCGACCCTCAGATTAAAAAACACTGCCCTAAAGTAAAATTTTTTACGCCATTTTTATTCACTATAAAAAAATAAATAAATGAGTTTAAATGATTAAATAAAAGCGCTTTCTTCGGTAATTTGGTAAATAATTTGAACCACAAGTTTTTAATATAGAAAATTAGATAGAAGACACTAACGAACCCAGAATTTTAAAAATTGTACAGGGAGTTTGGAATATCTGAAAGTTAAAATAAACTGGTCCTGCAATAAAAATAATAGACTTTTTGGAAAATGGGACCCTCTTGGTCCGGATCCCGGGGTATGAGGACTGACCCGGTCCAGCCCTATTGACCCCTATGCGATCTGCAAGTTCATAGGGGTCAATAGGGCTGGACCGGTCAGTCCTCATACCCCGGGACCCGGACCAGAGGGTCCCATTTTCCAAAAAGTAGAAAGGCGAGTAACCCAAATAAAACAGACTAAAACATGGATTCGCCACAAAACTATAGAGCATATTTAAAAATAATAGACAGTAAACTATCCAAAAAATTTTGACATACAATATAAAGCTAGTAAACTATATAAGCACTGAACAAAAATAAATTTAGAACAGCCACTACTAAGCTATAGGGAATAACCAAAATTTTTTGCACATTTGTATTTTGTTTAAGTTAATTACGCATTAAAAAGCTTATTGCAACAATATATTTTAATCAGTTGACATATATTTTCTAAAATAATTAAAGAAGCTTTAAAGATAAAGGTAGTTAAAAGCTAAACCGTATTTAATCATCGGTTGTAAGTAATTAACCTTAATAGGTCAGTTGTTAGCTATAAAACAGTTAAGACTGAGCACCTCAGTTATTTTATAAATTAGGAAAGGTTAAAAGCCCTGAACTGACTAGCTAGAAATTACTTAACAGGGTATAAACAGGAAATCTCAAAATTAATGGACCTACCAACGTTATTATTTCTAAAAATAATAAATGTAGCTGTCACAATAGATAAAATATCATTAATACCGATATGTACCAAAAAAAAAAAAAACGGTCGGAATATTAAAAAAAAGTTAATAAGATTTAATTAATTTTAATTTTTAATATTATTTTAAGTTTTACTTATTTCTTTTGGTGGTGCATATTCGTCCACATAGTAAACAAATAATACTTTCAACTAATCGTCCACACATAATCATATTTTTCATTATGTGTCCACACATGTGTGAACGTCCACACATAATGAACTTGTGTCTTTGTGTATTATTGAATATTGTTGTTTTTTTATTGCTTTAAGGAAGCTGAAAGGCCAAGATTACTCTTAGCTATTCTTTTGCTTTAGTTTATGACACATAGGTACATGCATGAAAAATCAAAAGCTTTGATTGGTTCATGTTTATAACTTTGTGCAAAACTTAAGCCTTAAGCCGATTTAAAAGTTAGTGCATATTCGTCCACACAGCGGATGAAGAATATTTTTAACTAATTGTCCACATATGTAGCTTATGTATATTTATTGTAAAAAGGTAAAAGTCCACATATGTTTAATAATAGCATATTATAAGCATAAACAAATCATACCATTGCCTATGTCACTTACCTTAAAGCAGTTGAATATTAAAAATGCCATGCAAAATTTATTGTAACACAAAAACCACGTACCGATGGCGAAATTTATAATAATAAAAAAAAAACTCCATTGTTCTTAGATGAGCAGGTCCTGCGATACAGCCGCTTACCCAAGGAAGTTTAAAGGTGTATGGAAGCCCAATGCTATGGCCCATTCGATCAAAAAATGTCCAGCCCAGTATGAAAATAACTGTCAGAGTTGGCCCCGCCGATTTTGCGCAATAACGAAATTCCACGAAATAATTTAATGTGTTGCCTACTTACACACTGATAAATCAGTCTGTAGTTAGGCAACACATTATACTTTTATGAGAGCCGTATTAGTTTCGATTGTTTTGCTTTGTGTGATTATATTTTGTGGTTGCAGAAGTTTTTTGAATTGATAAAAACCTTTTTATTTTAGTGATTAGTGTTTATTAAATTGTGACTGTAATTTTGTGTTTATTGTTTGTTACTTATAATATCGTAACAAAATGACTAGAGGTTGTATGGTTTTGTCTTGCAAATCTAAGGGTAACATACCCGGCATTTTTTATTTTAGGTCAGTATTTTTTATATTTTAGGTTAGGTAACCGAATAAATAATAATATATCAATTGAAAATGAAAATGAAAATTTCATAGGAAATAGCAGTGAGAAAAGTAAGGCAATCATAACTATCTTTTAGATGATTTCCACAATGTTTGTGTATTTTTGTCGATTATGAAAAAGAACTAAGGTTTAGATTTAGGTAACTACTGGGCAGACCAGGCAAATTTTAATTTATACAAGTCCCTCTAATTGAATAAAAGAAAGTACAATTTTATGTTAAAGTTCCTTTTTGCTTTTTCTGTATTTGTTTAAAAAGAAATTAGATTTTTGGTTTCTGAAACTTACATTATCAACTTTTTAAGCTCGACATACTGTAGACACATAATATTTAACGGTTACTGTTACAATGGATACCTAGGTACCAAAGGTTACTAAACATTAATAACCACTGTTATTCTGTCTCATGAATGTTTGTTATTAGTAAAAAGTATATGCCTAAATGGCAGTTATAAAAATTTTCACTTTTTAATGTACAACCACAATCTTAGGATAAGATTAAACTCATTTACACTATCTTGCCCTTCTTTTATCACAAAATTGGTGATAAGTACATGAAACTATCATACAATGTTTGAAATTTATTTTTAAAAAATGGTGTTTTTATTTATTTACTAAGATTTTTGGTAAAAATACAAAACTCCCAAAAATATCGACCATTTAAATAGAAGGCTGTAAAGTGGCGCCAATATTCTTTCCATATTATATCAGATGATATAAAATCCAATATTACACAATAATTTTAAATATTCTATGGTAGTATCGTTTAATAACCAACAATTTTGTGCAAAAAAAAACAGTGAATGCTTGAATTTGACATTTGATGATGTCAAGTTTATAGATGGTAACAAAGAATTATGGAAGTCCGGCTCTGACCTACTATTCATTGCGCGAACTCCGCGGGGCCAATCCCCCGATTCCCGCTGCCCTGCACGCCTGGACAATTTTGTTCTACAGTATTGGGCTTCCATACACCTTTAAACTTCCTTGCGCTTACCTCGCTTATTTGGCTAACCGGTACATTAGAGAGAATTAAATACATATTTTTTATTATATTCTTAAGCAAAGCATCACATTTTAAATGAAATATGTAAATTTTTATTGTTAAATCAAATAAATGACATTCTGCTTTTACAAAGGTAAAATAACAAATCGTTCTCTTCTTTATCAAATATATTTTTTTTTAATTTTCACGATAACTTTTTTGTTTGGAAAATAACATTTGGGTATGTTTATACCGATTAAATCCCAAAAGCTTTACTTTGAACATGGCCAAATTTAATTCCGAAAGGAAAAAGTTTGAGTGTTAATTGGAAAATTTAGCCGAATATAAAAACGATAAACGAGTTATATTTGTTTAATTATGCACAATGTTTAATAAAACACATACACACAAGTTCATTCTGTGTGGACAAATAATATTTTGAAATAATCGTCTACACATCTATGAACAAATAATAAAAAATATTAATTATTTTCTGTCTAAACAAATATTCACTGCAAATTTTTTTATATTAGTGTAAAATACCTTAGAAACGATGGTATACTTATCACTGAATGGTGGAACTGTTTTTTAATTGTATAAAGGTTTTTTAGTTTGTTTTAGACTGTCGGCAAGTTTCTAAAATATAAGGCATTAAGCTTATTGATAACATAACATTTTATATAAGTAACAAATCGAATGACATTAAATAAAATAAAAGGACACTTGTTGAAGTTTGAAAGACTCAAGAAAAACAGTGCACTTCTTTAGACTTTTTTAAGTTTTCGATCAGGACTGGCATGATGGGCTTCTAAACAAACTTCCTTGCTACGGTTTTCCACCTAAGCTTTATTCTTGGCTCTCCAGTTTTCTTTCTAATGGACGACGTAGGTATATCAGTTATTGTAGATGGTCATTATTTCAACTTTTACCCAACTAATGCTGGGATGCCCCAGAGCTCAGTACTAGCACCCACTTTGTTTCTTCTACATATCAACGATCTATTTTCTTCCACAATCAATTCCATTCATAGTTTTGCTGACGATAGTACCCTCCACTATGATATTCAATTTAGTCAATAAGCGTGATTTGGAAACCAAGAGTAGGTCAATGCGGATGTCTCTTTCACAAGACCTTAAACTTATCTACCAAGAGTGCAAAATTTTGTGCGTTACTGAACATTGGAAAACAAGCGAACAGATAAAGATGTTTAACATAAACAACTTTATTTTGGCGTCAAGCTTTTGCCGTGAAGAAGGATACGGTGGTTCAGAAGTTTATTTACACAAGAGTGTAAAATTCCAATGTCCTTTTTTGGACATTGGAATTTTGGAAAATTAATGCTGTTTCAGTTCAGGGTGAGTCTGAGTGTGCTAGTGTTGAGTGCAGTTTACAAGGACAACAATTTGTTGTAGTATTAGTTTATAGACCACCTAAGGGAAGTTTAAATGTTTTTTGTAACAAAATTGAAAACATTCTCTCGCAGATTGTTGATGAAAATAAGCATATTTTAATAGCCGGTGATTTCAATGTAGAATTACTTGAACAAAACAAGGAAAAACATATTTTTTATCAGTACTTTCCTCTTTTCAACTACATCAAACTATTTTTGAGAATACTAGAATAACAAGCTTATCAAAAAGTTGTATAGATAACATTTTTACAAACATACCAGAGTTCAATAGAAGTAGTTATATTTTGAATACAATTATATCGGACCACACTGCCCAAAAACTAATTTTTAATATAAAAAAAAAAATACTAACAAATTTAATCCAGTGTATCAAAGGTTTTTTACAGAGGAAAATAAAAAAAGATTCATTCAAACTCTTAAAGACCAAGATTGGTCTGAAGTTTTTGGTGCAGAAAGATGTGATGTAGATAAACAGTGGTCTTTGTTTATGGAGTCTTTTATGCTTATTTTTTGTCAAAGTTTCGAGAGAAAACTAATTAATAGAAAAAAACAAAAGAACTCGTTGTATAAAGATAATGAAGAGATTAAAATTTTGAGGAATAGACTGGATATGCTTCTAACTCTAAAAAGTATAGATGATACATATAAAGAAACATACAAGGCTGCTAAAAAGGAGTATGATGGTCTATTGGTCAAAATCAGATCTCAAAAGTATCAGAATGATGACGAGGCATCCTAAAGAAAATATGATCACGATAAAATACAAAAAATAACTTTTATTAAATATTGTGCCAGAACTTTTAAAAATAAAGATAAAATTAAGTGGGATACAAAAATAAAAAATAATAATAAATCAATGTATCTTAGACCAGTCAGTGAAAAAGAACTTTTGCAACTTTCAACAAAAATAAAAAATAAACGTAGCAGTGGGGATGATGAGGTACCTACCAGCCTAATTAAATTTTGTATTCCTGTCATCATTAAAGTTGTGTGTTATATAATTAATAACTCTTTGCGAAAAGGTGTCCTTCCTAATCAATTAAAGGTAGCGGTCATAAAGCCTCTCTATAAAAAGGGAGATCCCGAGATACTAGATAACTATCGCCCAGTCAGCCTTCTTCCGGTTTCTCAAAATTATTTGAACTTGTTAGTGTAATCGGTGGTAGGGTTTGTAAAAGAATGCGGTCTTTTAACAGACAGTCAACATGGATATTGGGAAAAAAGATCAACTCATACCGCATTGTTTCAATTTACAAAAGCCATCTTGAGACATCTGGAGGAGGGAAGGTTGGCAATGGGAATATTTCCAGATTTGTCAAAAGCATATGATTGCCTGGATAGGGAATTACTGTTAAAAAAAATAGAGTTGTATGGTATTAGAGGAAACGCATTAAAATGGCTAAGATCCTATTTAACAGAAAGAACTCAAAGGGTGATACTTAAAAATGAGGGTATTTCTTACAAATCTGATATTTTAAAAACTACTGTTGGGGTTCCTCAAGGAAGTATTTTAGGCCCTATTTTATTTATTATTTATATAAATGACCTTAATCTAGAAATAGGTGATCCCAATATTGACCTAACATCTTTTGCAGACGACACTAATTTACTTGTAACAGGAAAAGAAATTCCTAAAGTGCTTAACGAGGCAAAGGATATATTCTTAAAAGTTAACGTGTGGTTCCAAAAAAATAGATTACTTGTAAATAAAGAAAAGACAAATATACTTCTTTTTAAAACAAAATTAAATAAAAAAGAAAAACCTGATTACATAGAAATAGAACAATTTCAATATTTAATACAGGAAAAAACTAAATTTTTGGGTTTACATATTGACGAATTTCTGGATTGGTCAAGTCAAATTGAGTGTCTTTCTGCAAAACTTAATAGGGTCTGCTATTGTTTGCGTATAGTCTCAAAATATATTAATGAATATGCATTAAGAACATTGTATTTTGCAAACTTTGAGTCTCTGTTGAGGTGTGGAATTATTTTTTGGGGGGCTAATTCGGGAATTCAGCATATTTTTGTTATACAGAAGCGAATGCTACGTGCAATATATAAGATGCCTTTCTTAGAGTCATGTCGAAATATGTTTAAATCAAAGGGAATAATGACAGTTTATGGGCTTTATATTTTTGAAAATATTATGTTTTTTTATAAAAATAGGGAAAAATTTGACACTACTTGCAATCATACATATAATACCCGAAAATTTGATATAAACTACCCTAAACATAGACTCGCATTGTTTGAGAAAAGTCCGTACTACATGGGTATAAAGTTATATAATAAATTAGGTACAAAAATAAAAATTCTCTGAGTGAAAAAATGTTTAAAAGAAAAGTAAAGACATTGCTTATAAACTTGGAACCTTATAGTATAAATGATTATTTAGATATGTAAGTTTTATTGATGGTGTTGTATATTTCTTCAGTCTGATTCTTTGTGCAAAATAATTGACGTCATTTCATTTCATGTTTAATTGTATTTGTTATGAGTGAATGCGATTTGAAATAAATTTTATTAAATAATAAATAAATAAATAAATATATCTTGGATTGGGGCGCCAAAAATATGGTTCAGTTTAATGCATCCCAAACACATTCATGTTCGCTGTCGCGAAAAAATCTGCCAATACTTACCCGTTACATATGAGTGGCAGTGCAGAGTCATTTATTCTTGTCGGCGTTACTTTCAGAAATAACCTCAACTGGCAAAAACACATTACATTTATAGCCTTAGCATTTTAGAAAAAGTTTGAATTCTTCTTTTAAGCCAGAAAGTATTTCTCTTCTTCCAATCTGTATACTCTCTGTGTATCCCAAATCAGACTCTTTTTAGAATATTGTTCTCATATCTGGGGAATGGAGTCTCCTACAACTCCTACAGCATCCTCTATTCCATTCGTCTTAAAAATAATGCCACGCTCACAGAAAAGCTTCCTCCTTTTGTCCTTCAACAAACTGTAGGGGATCTATTGCTCTTCTATAGGCATTTTTACGGCTTCTGCTCTAAGGAGTTGGCCAGTATAATTTCTCCTCTGGCAGCTTCCAACAGAGCAACACGTATTGCAACTTTTATGCATCCTTTTACAGTCTTTAGAGAGACTTCCCGCTTTCTTCATTTCTTTATCCCTAGAGTGTCCAGACTGTAGAACCTGCTACCCGCAGAAGTTTTTCCCTCTCCTCCCAGTCTCCAAATATCTCCCGTGTAAACAAACTCCTTCTTCCCGCACTTAACACACCCACGGTACGTTACTGCTTGGGCCTCAGTCTTCGTGGACTGTCAAAAGATAAAAAAAAACAGTAAAATTTACAGCCTATACGCTTAAGAGATATAAGGACACACAAAGTAAAATACTTTGGGCTTATCCAAGTAAAATCTTAAGGGATGCATGTGAGTTACACTTTGTGTACTTTACTGAAAGTGACTAAGAAAAGTGGAAAAAAATTCTCTACATCTTATCAAAAACAAAAAAAAAAAAACTTTTTTATGGGGGCCACCAAGGCACCATTTTCTCACAAAGCTAATGGCTTTTAATATATAAAATAAACTAAGAAATGTAGAAAAAAATTAAATAATTTAAAATATTTAAATTCTCCATAAAAAAAAATTGAATTCGATCAACTTTTACTAATTTATGACATAATGTCACAATTGACAGCTTTGTTGTGACAGATACATTTAATATTTTAAAAATAAAAATAAATAGTGGTAAGGTTTATCCATTTTAGGGTTTTGGGATTACCTCAGCATTAAGTAAAGGTAACAAAGTGTTATTGAAATTATAGGGATATTAGGGGTACACAGTTATCTTTATTTAATAATATAAAAGCACTTTCTTTTATTTGATTTTTATGAATCAGTTTCTTTTGGTAAAATTCCAGAAGCGTGCCAGTTTATCTGTGGTTATTATCAAAAGCATGTTGACAGATTTTTGATTTGTGGAATTATGTGTTTTTATATATCTTCTATCTTCTTTATGTATTTGACTAATGGTCTGAAAGTTTCACCTATATAAAACTTTTTACCATAACAAGGGATTTAATAAACTGCATTCTATATATTTTTGTTGACATTATACGGTTTTGCTTTTGTTATTTGAGATCTAATAATATTTTGTATTTTAAACACAGTACAAATGTTAAACTTTTCATGTATTTGTTAAATTTTCTCTGGAAAAGAAGACAAAAATAAATTTGTTATGAGTTTATTTTAAATTTTAATCTGTTTGTTCAGATATAGGAAAACAATTACAAATAAACCCAAGGGAAAAACCAATTTTAATTAAAGTATCTTTAAAATTATTTTTTTGTGTCAGTTTTTTGATCAAAACAAATCATTTTTATTCAGACAGCCTTTCCACAACTTTCTTTTTAACCATTGTTGGATTATTTAAGTTAAAATTTAGGTACCTTTGTCTATGCATAACTATTTTGTAATTCTAGCTTTAAAACTATTTAGGTGTTTATTTAGAATAATGTCAAAAAAAATTTTAGTTTTTTCTTGTTGTATAGAGAAATTATTATTCCTGTATTCGTCAAGGTAATAATTTATAATAAAAATTTTTGATGAGGTAAGATTAAAAATTTCCATAAAAATATTATTTAAAAATGCCAATGGTAATAATGACAAACCCATGCTCACGCCAGAAGATTGTTTATAAAAATGAGTAATATATTGGAAATATAATATTTTGTTTTAAATTGGGTAACCTAAGAGTTAATGTTCGTAATAATTTTATAAGATATTTTTTTACAATTAGTAATGTTTCTTTAACAGAAATATTCGTAAATAAACTAACAATATCTAAACTCACCAAGATATTATTTGGATCTGTGTTATGTGTTACAATTTTTCTAAAAGGTGCCTGAGAGTTTTTAATTAATTGTTATATAAAGCGACTTTGCTATCTGGCTATTAATTATTAACATATTTATTATTAGTTATACTTAAAATTATAATATAAAAATAATTTAATATATTTATTAATATTTTTTAAATTATAAAGCTTATGGCATCCGCAGTACTTGAAAAATTTCGTAAAGATTGATGCGCTTTTGTTTTACTTTCCCTTTTTTTATTTTTGTTTTGCCTCTGCTTAGTCAGCACCGGATTTAACGCTGTGGAGGCCCTTGGGCAGATTTCGTGTGGGGACCCTAGTTCTTACCGTTCAAAAAATGAGAAAAATATTACTTTACTTTTACAAATATATTTTTAAAATAATACCAATCAAAAGTTACAGTGCAGTTCTTACGAAATTAGAACAAAATTTAAAAAAAAACAATATTTAGTTTAATAGAATGGAGTCAGATGCCCTGTCATTAAAGTTCTTGCACTTGTCTAGATTTTTTAATTGTCTGATTATATCAGATATATCTAATTCATTTAAAACATCGGGGTCAATACTTATTATAAAGGGATGATTTAGGTATGTCCATACAAATTCGAAAGAATTTAAGAATTTACATTTTTTGCACAAAGTTCGTAGCTTCTCAGACGCACGTGAATGCACGCACGGGATTCCCTGCTACAAGCACGCCACTCAGCCAGGTACCGTCCAATTCAAGGTACTGCCGATAGAGGGCCACCACACGCCCGCCTCGGCGCTCGCACTGCACGTTTACCGCATTTACTCATCGAAATGCCAAAACCACGTAATTATTGTGCAGTGAAAGTCAAAAAAAATCCTCATGATTACTTATTAAAATTATTAACGTGATTTAGCATATTTATAACGACAAAATTTAATAATCGAAAATTCAGTAAAGAAAAAAATGTATCTATGATTTTTTAAACCCAAACATATTTGAGCTAATGTAAATTAAGTTGCTATTCTGCGACAAAGGGTAAGTAGACTAAAAAAAAACCTTAGGTACGCACACAGAGAGTTGAGATTGTTATGCCCACCGCGCGACCCACGTGCATGCGCGTCATTAAACGAATGCACTGGGGTTCTACCTATGATGATTTTGGTAATGAAACCACAAATTACCACAAATACAGATACGAAAGCGCGCTAATAAAAGTGATGCGATTTCGGTGACCTTGTAAATAGGGTAAAGATTTACCGCACCAATGCGAGTCTACGCTTTACTTTGATGTCCGGTTTACATGTTCTGCGCCAATGCATTACGAAGTATAGAAAAATAAAGAAATAAAATAGGAATTAATAATAATGCTATAAAACTATATATTTATTCAATAAAAATTCATAATTTATCACAAATGAGACAGAATTTTTATTTTTCTATTTTATTTGCTTTCTTTGAACTACATAAATCTCGGTTAACAAATTTTATAGTGTAAAATATTTTTAGTCTTATAAATAATTTTATTATATACTCTAGGGAAAATCTCGTCGCATGGGTGCATAAATTCTACAGTTTTCATTTTTTTAAGGAACGTACGCGAAATACCTTTCTTCGTACAAAGTTCGTCAAATAACGTTAAAAATATATTTTCTAATTTATAAATAAAGTGGATAAACCTCTCATTTGACGATTTTAAACTACCATAGATATCACTTTCATTATTATACGCTTTAAACTGCAGAAATAATTTGGTGTTGTCTACAATATCGGGCTGTTTTGCAAATTGTAAACAAATAGCACAATGATGAATTTTAAGAGCCTTATTAATTAAGTAGCCACAGACATAGGTAAATGCATTTTGTGTTGGCAAGTTTTTGTTTCTGTAATCATAATCGGGCAGAGTTATTGCATTAATTTTATTTGCTGGTGTAATAGTTTTCTGGAAAATAGTACTTTTTGAGCTTTTTAATTGTTCTAAAAGAACACCCAAGTCGTCGCCACAATTCATATGCGCTGAATGTAAAAAAAATTGACAAAAAAGTTTTCTAAAAGCCCGTTGAATACATCAAACAACTTATCAAATTTTTCTATAACCTCAATAGTGGCTTTAGCTTCAGCAGGTAGAATCCCCAAACTCATGTGAGTTTGCATTCCACAAGCTACTGTTCTACTAAGGACTTGTACAGATAGCTTAACTTTCATTTTCTGAAAGTTAGATGGGTAAATATGAGCATCGGTAAGTTTGGGAGCGCATCTGTAAGGCGACTTTTTATCTTCGATATAAAAATGTTCAATAAAATTCCCGGATGTGTTTTTATTTTCGAAACAGAATATATTTTGCATTAAATTACCTTTGGTTGCTTTTGCTAAATGGGGAGTAACAAAAAAATACAAAAGATTAAAGTTACCTATGGGAAATTCCGGATTATCTGGGGTAACATTTAATAAATTTGAAAGCTGAATAAAATTAGATCCCATATCAGTAACAGGACCTTGAACACATAATCCTACATTTGATAATTTATTAATACATTCATTAAGTACAACTCGAATCTCTGGAGCCTTAAGTTGGGTGTTAATAAAAAAGTATGTGATTGGTTGTTTCCAGTTATGAAACAAACCTCTAGCCATAATGACAGCTACATTCTGAGCTACAAGATAGTCGTTTGTATCATTTCCTATGTCATGTACTAACCACACATTTTTGTCTCGGCCAGTATCAAAGTAGTCTCATCTATGCAAATATTACAGTATTTGTCTAACTCCGACATTGTTTTTACTTTCAGTTTTAAAGAGTTGAAAATATGTTCATTTTCTAATCCAGGTTTACAAATGTAATTTCGGGTCAATAATTCTAAAATACGCTTTGTTGGTAAAATTAATTTTTTTTCTAAAAATCTATACGTTTTTGGGTCCAAAAAGTACAGCGTTAGAGCAAATTTTTTATAATCTTCGTTATACCGTCTTGCCTTTGCAACTCTATTTCTCAGAAAAGACTGAACTTTCACAATTTCGGAAAGGGGTTTGCTGAGGAATTTGTCGCACAAACTGTTGAAGTTCTGCAGCTGTGACAGTTTTCGTTTTTCGATAATAGATTGTTTTTTGGCACATAAAATATTCTTTTTTAATAAATTTACTTTATATCTTAGCCTAGTTTTGCGAGGAGTGTTGGAGGTTAAACTTGTTGGTGTTTGTGTCGAAGCAACCGGCGATAGCAGAGGAGATTCCACCCTGGAACTGGTCGATGGAGTTTCAACTGTTAATAGGTCTAAAAGTAAAAAAATCCCTTTTTAAATTGCCAAGGGAGCTTATAAAATATTTTATATCTGATTTTTAGCGAAAAAAAATTTTTTTTTTACCTCTTAATTTGTTTGGAGCGGTTTTTATCATGTGTAGAGTCAAGGACGGTAGTTGGTTTTTGAAGGGCAGTGAGCCGTATATTTAAAATTGATTTTTACAATTAGGAAAAAATATTTGTTAGTAAAGAAGCAAAATATGATTAGGTACTTAACTGATAATTCAGTGATCTTTGTGGGGGGCTCAACAAAAGAAGTATCTTCGTGACTTCTTTTTGATGGGCCGCAAAACAGTGTTGGAACTGCATGATCATAAAGACGCTTTAAGCCAGCTGTAGTGTTTTACACAAATTTACTTTCAAAGTAATTTTCGCACAATTTATAATTCGTGGGATTCTTTTGCAGAAGATTTTCTCTTCCAGCAGATTTAAGCCAAATTTCTGATCTAGAAGTTAACACAACAAAAAACATTTTGGGTCTATTGACGATAAACTCAAATGCGATTCAGCACTAGGAAACTTACTTTAAAAATATCGAAAATTTGATTTATATATTTGTCGAAAATATTTTATATTTTTAACTAAGCCTCTGTATTCTGGTACTAAATTGCTCAGAAATTCCAACCGTTTGTAAGTAAAAAGGCTATGATAAACAGGCATTGACTTCATTTTATAAAATGTGACCCGTTTATCAAATTTGTAGAAGATGCCAATTTTTAATTATAGGAAGCAGTATTATCAAATACATACCTTACTTCATCCTTTGGAAATCTAAATAGCGATGTTTTCCCATCACTTCTTTCAGAGCAGTGCAAATATTAAAATCCAGGCATTTTCAAAATACACAAGTACAAACAATAATAAACACAAAATACTGAATGAATCTAAATAGTTTTCAATATGCCGATGGACTAAAGAACATAAAAGCGCGCACTAAACTCGAAAATTGTTCAGAAAACACAAAACTAACTAAGAGCAGCCATACACTGGACTGCGTACTAGACCGAGAGGTGGCTTGCATCCAGCGAGGAGGCGTGTCGACAAAATCGTTCGGTTGCCGTCGCTTTCGTTACCTTTCGCATCTGCTATTTGTGGTAATTTGTGATGAAACGACGTGGTGAAAAAACAATTACTTTTTATTTGTTAATTAAATGTGTTTGGTAATTAATTGAATCAGGCGTTACTTTGCGGAAATCCATTTCAAGCTAATGTAAATTACATATATATTATTAAAAGAACAAAAATAAAAAGTCGAGACACGGAATCGAATACCCAACCTCTGAGGCTGCGGGCGAGTACCACCCCACTCATTGAGCCATTGAGACACTCCCTCAAGATGGGGAGTAAATTGCAAGTACTTATCAGGGCCATTTGAGATTTTGATATTTTACTGATTGCCTGATTGGAGTGAATAAATATAGATCAATGATTTCTGTTAATATTTAATGTTTATCATGTTTGTACAAAGTATACTGTAGGTAAAGGTAAAACGCAAAAAAAATATATGAAAAGAAAAGTTGTTTACTAGTCTGAATTTGATTTCTTTTCCGAAGTGTGGGGGCCCCTCTTTTGTGGAGGCCCCGGGACTGTAGCCCCGGTTGCCCTCCCCTAAATCCGGCTCTGTGCTTACTAAAGGGTCTTTATTGGACTGGAAACAAGTTTTTAGAAACCACTAAAATTTTATTAATCTTTTAACCATTTGGAGATTTAGAATCATCACTCGCCATAAAAATAAAACTTGTTTTAGTAGTTAAAAAAAAAACACGAAATAAAAGCTTTAAACTAAAGTAGCCGTTTGGGGCAACGCCTGGGAAATATATAAATCAAAACAGTCTAAAGCGCAATAAAGAAGTTTATTAAAAAGGCTTATAGCGCCGATGCTCATAAGAAAAAAAATCTTATAATTTAACTCCGCACGATGAAAAACGAAGATTTATTGCCATTTCTTTTATTTTCTGACTTACGCTTAATTTTTAAGTAACTGTTGAATAATTTATGGAAAGGCTGGCAGATTCGAAAAATAGCGCTGCACAGCGTGTTTGCCAATCCCCCACTTTGTTAAATTTTTATTACCGAATAATTACTTTATTAATCTGGCACCCAAACTTTTAGCTTGCATAATAAAACCTAAAAAATTATTACGTCGATCTATTTAGAAATTCTAATCGTTAGTTTTGTTCTCTTTTGTTTTGCTTGATTAATAAAAGATGTTCCTTGGAGCTTTCTGTAATATTAAACTAATAATCAATTAATATAATTTGTCGTTAATCATTAACTGGTCCGGTACCATACTACATACATAAATGTTACGCGATAGTTTGTGAAATAAAACGTATAAACTTACGTTTTTATTTAATATTACTATCATAAACTTAACAACATTCTATAAAACTAAACTAAACTAGCTTAAATCTGTTAAAATATATGTATACATATACGATTGTTTATTCTGTTCTCCATTGGATACACTACAAACTTTAAAATAGTTTCCAGTATTTTTTCTTTTACTCTACAGTAAATATTCTTTCTGTCACAAAGACTGTTTTTATTTATTGTTAATATTATTTAGAAAACAGGTTACTTTAAAATATCTTGACAACAAATGCAGATATCAAAACGCGGTTTTTACCAGAGTGTAGGTATTTTTTTTTCTTCTAAACCCACAATAAAAAAAATCATATCGTCGTATTTAACTTTCTCGAGAAAATCTCGAAAAATCGATATTTCTCCTTAAACAACGCCCTCTAGCTGGTGAACTACAAACAAGACGACAACAAAAAAAAAAGACATTTAAAATAGCTTTTTTTTTTTAAACGAGTTTCCACTTAAACCACTTTCCATTAATGATGTGGGAGATAGAGCTATTTGAAAGTTGTGGTTTGTTTTTTATCATCTGTCCCCACCCTTATTATTGAAAATACGACAAAAAGCCTTGAACCAAACTGATGCAGAATTAATTAGAGTTTTTGCTGATGTTATCAAAATTGTACCTAATACTAGATAATTTTGGAGAAAAAATAGGTTTTTTTGAAAATAATTTTCAGCTTTTTCTCTTTACCCCTTTTAATGAAAATATTTTTCCCCAAAGCTGTGCAATAAATAGTTTTCGAGATAAAGCCGGCCAGTCAAGAGCGGATCCAGAAGGAGGATCATGGGGGTCATGGACCCCACCCTGGGCTGGGTCTAGGACATACGGCAGTAAATTTCAGACCTTATTTTAAATTGCGATATTGAGATGTATCCTAATATAAGAAAGTTTTTATGTATACTACCTCTTAGTGTAGCGACAGCGGAAAGATCTTTCTCTACGTTACGCAAATTCAAATCAAGGCTAAAGACTGGCACTTCTCCACGTTCATAAAAACGTACCCATAGAAGTGATAACGCGTTTCGGGAGAAGACGTAAAAGAAAACTTAATTTTGTTATATAGGTAGGTATTTTGAAGTATAGTACTTACATTTAATAATAAAATACATACTTGTATCTATTATTATCCAAATTAAATTATAATTTCTTGTGACTTGACACGACTATGGAACCCCCTCCCCCTGCGCTAAAGCTGGATCCGCCCTTGCGCCGAGCTTTCTTATTTGGACACCCGGTACAAATCTTGCGTACCTTTAAATGATCATGAAGTAATAATTGACATTAATGTCAGTGCATGAACTGGAACTAGATCATGTGACTACAACGATTTCTATCCCAAAAAGAAGTTTCAGTGATACCTTTTTACCTTAATTTTACCCGACCTTCATATCTTGTCCTTTTTAATAGTTATTGCAAATAACCACCCCACCCCTATATATATTGCTTTATTTTAATAAATTGTTCGTTTTCTCCTAATAAAAAAATATGTCTTTAAAACTACAAGGGTCTGCTTTAGATAGGCGATATAAAGTTTTTTACTTCAATAATAAAATAAGACGCAGCCATCTGAAGCTGATGTGATGCAATCACAATGGCGAGCTCTGCTCTGTCTTCGGCGAGCCTAAAGAGCTGCTCTGCGCTACGAATTCCCGTCCACTCTCGAATATTCCTTAACCAGAGGCCTGTCTTCTACCGACCCCTCTATGGCCCTCTATTTTACCCTTAATTATAAGTTGAAGGATACGGTAGGTAGGTAGGTTTAAAGTAAGTGGACTTTTTACGCCCTCCACTGCGACCGCTCGGTCCATTGTGGCTCACACCTTTTTATATTTCTCCCAATAGGATCAGACTTCTGATGAATCCGATACCAGATTGGGAGGGGAGTTTTTTATCTTTCTTACCGTGTCGCTCCCGGGACACGAGCACAAAGGTTCAATGTTTCTGGTGCCCCTGTCTCCTGGAGAGAGACGAGCAGACGGTTAGATCCGTCATGCCATCCTCTCCCGGTCTAGTGACGTGGGTAGCTACCAGGTCTTTGTTTAGTGACATTTATATTTAGTCACATTTCTTGGCCCTTTATGTTGACCAAGTCTAGAAGACGTTGGAGGTCCTGGAGGCGTAATTACATACTATACTATTACTCAGAGCACCGGGATAGAGGTTGCTCTGAGTCAAAGATAGATTGTAGTGACGAATACCGCGAATATTTACTTTATAATATCCACAGCCCAGGCGGCGGTTAAAAATATTATAAAAATGCTGTATAGCATGTTGTATCACTATGAAAATTGTTGAAATTCTTTGGATGGGTACTTAAAGGTATTTAAATGGGAGTTTTATTGCCTGAAAAATCCTCAGACAGATTTGTTTTGTTTTGTCCTAACTATTATAAATTATTGTATAAATACAATACCTGCTTTAACCTTACTCCCTTATAACTTTATAAAAACAAAAAGCATAAGCATAATAACGTTTTGACAGAGGGAGTTATTTGAGGTACGTGAGGGAAGTATTGTCAGAGTTCTCAAATGTAGGTTGTATCAAGTTGTATTTTTAAATTCTTAGAATTAATATGAAATTGAACCAGTTTATTTAGTATTTAATTTTTCTAATTAATAAAAAAAAATTAATTTTTTTATAAATACGTGATGTACTTATTTATCGTGCTTAAAATAAAAGAAAATAAACTCATATAAATAAAAATATTAAGCTTTAAAAAACGGGCATAGTTGAATAAAATAAAATTATGAAATAAAACAGAATTAAATAAAATACCTATAATTAGTGAGATTTGGCACTACGTCTATTAACAAGGACCGCTTCACTGGGATTTTGAGGCTTTGCGTTTGTAAAGATTTTCATTAAGGTTATGTTAAAGATGGATCCGTTTTAAGAATAAGTCGGATTTACGTAGATATAATAATTTAAAAAAAGTCATTATAGAAATACATTATGAAGTATTACCGATCAATTTGGCAAAAAAACGTTTAACAAAGATAAATATCAATAACTACGGCGTTGTAATTATCAAATCAATATTATACATTTTTTATTTTAGTTATGATAACGATGGACGTGATGATAGGGTACCATAAAAAGTTTTTAAAAAAAAATAAAGAATAATATTATTAAAAGTTCATAATAATCCAACACATTTCGACACTATTAAAACATACATACAAAATTTTACATACTTAACATTTTTAACGCCGCTCTGGGTGTTTATGAAGCGAAAATTTGGGGTATTGGTCACTACAATTATAATGCGATTCAGAGCAACCTCTGTTGCCGTTGCTCTGAGTAACAGTATAGTATGTAATTACGCGTCCTGGAGATCGCCACATAGAATTGCAGTGTCATCGGCATAGCGAATGGTATTAATTAGTTTGCCGTTAATATTAACTCCATACTCCTGGTTATGACCAATACCTAACTAAAATCACATAAAAACTTCACCAAAAAAAAAATAAAAAAAAATTTAAGGACTTTTAAAAAATGGATTTGTTTGCAAATTTCAAATACCGCTTATCTTCCTTGTATATTTCTAAAATATTAAATTATTTTGAATTTCAGGTATTTTTACTATATGAAATATAAAAACTAACAAAAAGGTGTTTAATAAAAACTATGCTAAATTAAGATTATTTAATTATAATAAAAAAATTATTATTCAGGACAACTACAATAGTAAATATATTACAGAACTTATGTATTTACTGTCTATCTCAAAGGTTAGCTTAATAACTTTATAACATATTAGGGACGAGCCAATAAATATACCTACAATATTATAAATTTTAAGAGGTTATTAGTTGATGTTATTGTTCTATAAATGCACCTTAATCGTAGTTCGTAATGATGTCATTGCAGTTCTGTTTATAGACTAAGTTTTCCATTAAGCCAATAATATTTATAGGGCTTTATAAGCACCTTATCTTAATAGAGCTTTTACGAAACCCTTATGTCAAAATATATCTTTGCGGATCTGATAGTGCTCAAGACAAGTTACGGATAATACCTAGAGTTACAGTTACCCAAAGATTTTTTCAAACCTGTAATTTTATTACATAAATAGTTATATGAACTTATTTATAATAAATATACTAAAAAGATGTGTTTATTTTAGGTCACGATCATTCTAGTGTGCTATAAACTTGCAAGATTCCAAGGCGATCATGCTCGCCCTCTGGGTCCTTAGTTGTGGAAGCGACTAAGTTATTTGCTTTTTTTGATTTAAAAAAACCTATTTTTTTAGCCTACTAACTTTTGCCATTCAACTATTGTTTTCTTCATTTTAAGAATAAGATACAAAAGCTTATATAGTCTAGTCGAGAAGGGTGTTTTCTTCGAAAAATAGTAAGAAGGCTTCAAAAAATATGATCAATAGCTCATTCGACGCAGAATGCAAATCTGAGAAAGGCGTTTTGAGGATTTTTTCTGCCAATAAAAATTGCAATTGTTATTAACAAATAACGAAAAAAAAAGAAGCTATTTTTGATAATACCTTAAAAATCATAAGAGATAGCGAAAATTGCAGAAAAGATCCTTGAAAAGGAGGAAATTTCCGAAAAAAGTCCCGACTTTCAAAACTCTCCCTCCCTTATTTATAATTTTTATTTAACGCTTAAAACGGGCCTTCGCGTGACATTTTTATTTGCGCGCTTGGAGTCAAAAACGAGAACGTCACACTAAATAATTATTTT
This sequence comes from Listronotus oregonensis, assembly GCA_019359885.1. Classification (NCBI taxonomy): domain Eukaryota; kingdom Metazoa; phylum Arthropoda; class Insecta; order Coleoptera; family Curculionidae; genus Listronotus; species Listronotus oregonensis. The sequence goes on from JAHBCN010000164.1 coordinate 23,147, forward strand.
TAAGGTATTAAATAATAATTTAAGATTGTTTAAAATTTATGGCGTATTCAGAACACTTCAAAGAATTCATTCCTGCTGAAAATTCAACGCAAAGGTAATTTTTCAACAAGTTTAACCATTAATAATTAACAAAATTGTTTTAAAATTTTGTCATCATTGTACCTTTACAAAAGAACGTTTAAATAATTGTCGTAAACATTTTTTGCTTCGTGGAGCCCTTCTTATATACATACTTAACAAGATCACGTCATAAAGGTTTAAAAAATTTAATCGTTTGTTTATAATAATTTTACAACTTTGACAATATTACTCTAAATTTTAATTTTTTGTCAAAGTTTGAAAATTATTATAAACAAAGGATTAAATTTTTTAAAACTTTTATGACGTGATCTTAGTTAGGTATGTATATAAGAAGGGCTTCACGAAGCAAAACATTTTTACCACAATTATTAAAATAGTTTTTTAGTGTACAATGCTGACGAAATGTCAAAACAATTTTGTCAATAAACAATTGTCTAACTTGTTGAAAAATTACTTTTGAGTTTAATTTTTTAACAGGAATGAATTCTTTAAAGTGCTCTGAATATACCATAATTTTCAATTGACATTTAATACCTTAAAAAGAATTATTTAGTGTGACGTACTCGGTTTTAACTCCGAGCGCGTATGTAAAAAGGTCGCATGAAGGCCCATTTTCAACGTTAAATTAAAATTATAAATAATGGAGGTAGAGTACCGAGAGTTTAAACTTTTTTTTGGAAATTTCCTTCTTTTCCAGGATCTTTTTTACAGCTTCCACTATCTCTTATGATTTTGAGTTATCATCAAAAATCAAAATAGCTTATTTTTTTTGTTAATAACAATTGCACATTTTATTGGCAGAAAAAATCCTCAAAACGTCTTTCTCAGATTTGCATTCCGCATTGAATGAGCTATATTTTTTCAAGCCTTCTAACTGTATTTTGCAGGAAACACACTTCTCGACTAGACTATATTTAGGACCGCAGATATTTACTGACATAGAGCAGTAATTGACCCGCATACACAAGATATGAGAAAACTGTTTTTTACGACCTGATCTTAGATTAGCAAAAACTAAAAGAACGTGTGCGGTTATTATAAATAATAGAAATTGTTTCAATAATACTTTAGTAAGTATTAAATCTCACAAGGCTTAACTCAAGATGTTAGCATACCGTGCTGATGAGTGAATGACATCCTGTGCCTTAAACAGGTGTCTCCAACGGTGCCTCTGAGATACAGGGCGACCTCTCAGAGTATCTAGCCTTACTGAGGTAATGCGGGGCTCTGTCGTGGTGGACTGGTACTTCCCTAGCTCCAAACAGAAAGCGGACAGAACCGCTTTCATAGCAAAAAAGTGACAAAGGTGCGCTGACCGAAACGGATAAATCCGTTTCGAGAGGTGCCACATAAGGTCACAAGCAGACAAATGTGCGCCGACCGAAGCGGGTGAATCCGTTTCGAACAAACAGGTGCTTAAGAAGGGATCCCTGAATCCAAACAGAAGGCAGACAGAACCGCCTTTATAGGGAAAAGGGTTCCCTGTCTTTAAACAGAAAGCGGATAGGACCGTTTTCATAGGGAAAAGCCGGAGATACGGCCTCAGAAAGAACATCTGGTTCCTGTAACAAGGACCTGGTAGCTATCCACGTCACTAGACCGGGAGAGGCGGGCATGACGGATCTAATCGTCTGCTCGTCATACTTTCCAGGAGACAGGGACACCAGAACACACCAGAACACATATTGTGCTCTTGTCCGGTAGCGACACGAGTAAGAGGAGATGTAAGAACTCTCTCCCAATCTGGTATCGGATTCATTAGAAGTCCGATCCTATTGGGAGAAATATAAAAAGGTGTGAGCCACAATGGACCGAGCAGTTGCAGTGGAGGGCGTAAAAAGTCCACTCACTTTAAACTTACTCTACCTAAGTATTAAATCTAGTATCTAACATAAAGCTTGTTTATATAGTGTGTGCTCTTTTGCTAAATAAAACATTTAAAAACAATTAAGGGGCGAAGGTGCACAACAAAACGCGAATCTTAGTTCCAAGTTAATAAGTTTCTTTTTAGAAACTTTTTGCTTTCTTTCCACATCAAGCTTCAAGCAAAGGAATTGGTAATGTTCAAATAATGTTTTTAATTCTTTAAGATACCAAAAAGTATAAACAGTTTAAAATACAGTTTAAATAAAAACATTCAGAAGTATTTAAATGGAAAATTTGTATATTGTAAAAACAGTAAGTTAGCATTAAAAATAACGCTTGTGAAATGTAAGAAGATAAATTACTTAAATAAAAAAAATAACGAAGGTGTAAATGCTCTTTAATCTTTTGAATTATTAATAAACATTTTAATTTACCTGATTTTAACATGCATTTAATATTTAAGCCAATGTAATATTATATAAGTAATTTAAATCATATCTAAACAACTTTGCATTTAAAATGTCAATAAGGTAACTAGTTGATAAACAAGGGTGTTAACAATTAATCGCCATATAATGCCAAAGTTAGTTAGGATATTTGTTCGGAGATTGTTTGGTTAATAAATTATTGTGAAAATCATATTTTTATTTTTTTTACGTTAGTAGGCTACTAACCTTACAAATGTTCTAATGTTTATATTCAAATGACAAGGTTGTGTCAGCTACAGCTACTTTTGGATTGTGATTATTTTTATCTGTCTCATAGCAATCATCTCGCTTCATTTGAAAAATAATGCTAATAATTTTTTCGGTTCAATGTGTGTACTTTTTTGGTTAATATTTATTTATTTTATAAAGTTGAAATGGTCTGGACTGCTTTAATTTCCGTCTTCTGCTTACATATTCCAACAACATTTAAAATTAATGACTTATTAAGCTGGTAAAATCCAGACATTATATTACCTCTATATTATTAAGTATGTCACCTATCCAACAGATTGTGTATCGTCAACTTGTGCTGCAGGTTTAGTATTAACAAAAATTGATTGATCTTCGAATTTGTTTTCAAAAATAATCTTAAATCTAACTTTAAATATTTCCTAAAATGTTTATTTTTAAATAAATATGCTTTTAGATACTTAAGTTACTGTTATACTATTATACTGCTATTTTCTATTATCTGACATTGGACAGAATATAGCTAAAACCCGTGATAAAATACGTCCCAGAGCTGGAATGGAATCTTCAAAAAGAATCGATTTACTGATTCAGATCCTCGTAAAGGAATCAAATCACCACTACCCACTAGTTTGGAATTAACTTTTGGAGAGCTGATGGCCTTCAGGGCCGCTTGGCTGTCTGAGTAAATGACGATGTGTTTTTCTTTACTCCGCCCGCCGCAATGCATTATTGCTGCGATTTCCGTCTGGAAAACCGTGGCGTGCTGACCAAGACTTAAGGTTCCTACTTCCTTGTTGGTCTTTTGTAGCCATCCGTATACCAGATATGATCGGCTTTGATTGGAGGGACTTCTTTACAGTCCTCCCTATCTGGTATGACAATCCGAAAGTGTCTATTGAAGATGAAACGAGGGTTTGATCTGTCTGAGGGCATCTCAAACAATGAGAGTTGGTCCTCCTCTATTTCATATTAAAAGATTATAAAGATCGAGCAACCAAAACTTTTAAGATCAAATGCAAGTTAAATGTATGCCCTTTTCTGGATACCACACTCTATGGTTACAAAAAAAAAGTCTTGTTTAAATGTTGTTTTTGGACCTGAAGACAAATATTTTGGTTAAAAATTACATGTTAGGTGTGTTTTCATATTTAAAGATTTTAATGGGCAGATGATTTAAAGTTCTTTATCTTTATTTCCAAAAATCAATGTAATGCTAAATAATAATCTTAGCTAAAAATTTAAAATGGAAGATTCAAAATGGCAAATTTTGGCATTTATATACCTATTTGCCTTAGATTCAGGATATAAGGGTTTTAAAGGGTGCTAGGTCAAAATTTAGTGATTAACAATCTAAGATCAAAATTTGTAGCCATCCGTATACCAGATATGATCGGCTTTGATTGGAGGGACTTCTTTACAGTCCTCCCTATCTGGTATGACAATCCGAAAGTGTCTATTGAAGACGAAACGAGGGTTTGATCTGTCTGAGGGCATCTCAAACAATGAGAGTTGGTCCTCCTCTATTTCATATTAAAAGATTATAAAGATCGAGCAACCAAAACTTTTAAGATCAAATGCAAGTTAAATGTATGCCCTTTTCTGGATACCACACTCTATGGTTACAAAAAAAAAGTCTTGTTTAAATGTTGTTTTCTGGACCTGAAAGACAACATATTTTGGTTAAAAATTACATGTTAGGTGTGTTTTCATATTTAAAGATTTTAATGGGCAGATGATTTAAAGTTCTTTATCTTTATTTCCAAAAATCAATGTAATGCTAAATAATAATCTTAGCTAAAAATTTAAAATGGAAGATTCAAAATGGCAAATTTTGGCATTTATATACCTATTTGCCTTAGATTCAGGATATAAGGGTTTTAAAGGGTGCTAGGTCAAAATTTAGTGATTAACAATCTAAGATCAAAATTTGAAAACTTGAAATGGCGTATTCAAAATGACGGATTTTGGCATTTATAAACCGATTTGTTTTAAAACAAAAATATAAGGGATCGATTTCTTTTGGAATCGGATTCTTTCAAAAAGAAATCGATTTCGGATCATTTTAAAATTATATAACGAATTCGAATTACGGATCCTAGTTTTAAAAAGTAATCGATCCCAGTCTTTGGATCCTTAAAAAGGAATCGATTCCTGAATTCGATTCCTACCCAACGCTAATAAGTCCGCACCATGTGTAACGGTGTTCTTTTTTCGCTTAAGGAGATAATAAAGAAAAAAATACATTTAATGTATATTGGTTTTACCAAATGGTTTTCGCTAATAATTTTGGGTCAGTTTAGAATTTTCGAAATGATAATAGGTTTATTTGTCCAGCCTCTAATAATAAAAAATGAATAAATAATCGTCATAATTTAAACTTTAAGTTTAAAAAAGTTTCAGATATTGTTTTGTGTATATTTGGTTACCTTTACTATAATCGTTGACTAACAGAAAATTATCCATTAACGAGAGCTATTAATAAGTGATTTTGTATACGTTAATAATAGTCATAAAAACGATCGCCGAAAAAATATTTTACCAGTTTATTTTATGGGTTTTTTAATTAATACTGAAACCGACTTTTGCTTACATTGTCAAAAAGTGAAAATCTCTTTGGTATTTACAAAGACTATTAAAAATAAAACGTCGAATTAAAATAAAGAATGAATAATGTATTTAAGTACAAATGCGTCAAAGCATTTCAAGGAGGAATTTGTAAACAACTAATTAGTTACCCTTAAATTTCAACGCCTTTAAAAGCAAGAAGATCAATTATCAAAATTAAATTAATGTATTGAAAGTGTGAACGCTGTTTCATCTTGCTGACTGTAAATAACTGTTTTAATTTGTTACCATTAAAAAGGTCGTTTATATTAAGTATATATGTATAATATATGTATACAGTATGTCCACGGATAGACATCGAAATGGAACAAATGGACCAAAAATTTTGTTTTTCGACAAAAATCATTCTTGATAAAAAAGTTCTGCATCTCGAAAAAATGTAGTCTACGAGGAGAATTTTTGATTTTTTTATACAGGGCACCCAAAAAGAAAACATAAAATACCATCAAGAATAAACTAACTTTATTTATCGTTTTAAAGTACAATGAAATATAAAAAAAGGTTTTAAATTCTATTTAGTGCTTACATAAGAAACGTATTAAAAAAACACATTGCACAACAAAAAGAACTATTATTTATTCAAATACGCTTTCCCAGTTTTTCAAATTGCGTCTTATGTGATCATAACTTTTTCTCGTTTCCTCGAGGGAAATCGTTTGTACTGACTGTAAAATCCTTTGTTTTAAAATATCAACATTATTTTTAATGGGTTGCTAAAAAGTTAGTTGCTTTTAAAGGCGCCAAAGGTACGCCTCTGAAATTGCGAGGTCAGAACTCCTTGCAGGCCACATAACTGAACCGTACCCGCCAATCCATTGATCTCCAAATTTCATGTTAAGCCACTCTGTAACTTCGCGTGCACAATGAGCAAGAATTCTAAATTTGGGATTTTCTGTGCTCCAGTATCGTACGTGTTGGGAAACCACTGTACCGTTTGTTTAAAAAGTCGATTCGTCAGAGAATAAAATAAGTTTGCAAAATTGATTATTTTTATTAATTTTGTCTCCTACCTATAAACAATAATCCAGTCGTTTCGCATGATCTCCATCTTCTCTTTTTTGGATGATCTGCAAATTTTGGGCTCGTTTCCTTAGTGAAAGAAGTAGGTTCTCCGCAGCAGTTTGTAAGACCACAATGGTAGCTGCATCATCCTCATCAAACAGTTTCTGCTTCCTTTTTAAGTTTTTCACCGACCCCGTGTGTTTAAATTTCTTAATAAATTGCCGAATTGCATACGTCAAAACATAAACTCCAGGAAACTTTTCGATACATCGTTCTTGTACATAATTGTAACAGTTTTCACCAATACCATAACACTGCACCAAAATATTTTTTGTTCAACGGACAGCATATTTATTTTAATATATGAAAACGAGATTTTGGACAACTTCGTGACATTAAAATAATATCATGACGTTTTGTCAGGTTTTTTCTGATAAACGATACCTGCATTTGGTGAGATAGTTGAAAAAGGTAAAACTAGAGATTGTAGGAAACAAAATATAAATGTTATAACAAATTACTTTGTTTTTTTGTCATTGTATTTGTTTAATTTATCTACGTCAACATAAAATATTTTAGGAAAATATTATTTAAGTTGTATTTTTTCAAAAATTGAAAATTGGTTATTAAAAAAAATGACTAATAAAACAAGGACATCTAACAATAATAATTCAGCTAATTTATTTAAAGGTAAATTCTAGTTGGTGTGCCTAAATAAAAGGTCTGTATGTGATTTACAAATATTTTACACTATTTTACACTTTTTCTACCTGCGTAGTCCTAAAATACCCCTTCCATAAGAGCGCTTACGTTAAAAAAAGTCAAATCGTGTACACTATTTTTGGATAACAGACCGACCTAAGAACAAACAATTAAGCTGCTAGAAAAACGCAGTTACTTTCTTTAGGGGAAAAATAGTAAACAGATTTGTAAAAAATGTTATTTAATAACTTAAACATAAATATGTCTAAGCATCCAAATAAAAATTTTGCAAACAACTTCTAATATGAGTTTTAACTAAAAAAAAATGTTTTTTTCATTTGGTTTTTTAATTAAATTTATTTATGTTATTCTATACACTTGTAATTCCAATGAGAAAACGATACCTGTTTACTTTTTTAATTAAATATTAGTTTAGAATTAAATTTGTTTTCTCTCATTTTACATCTGTTAATTTTATTTTGTTTACTTTTGTAATAAAAGAAAATATATATATATATATATAGTTTAGTTTTATACATATATATATATATATATATATATATATATATATATATATATATATATATATATATATATATATATATATATATATATATATATATATATATATATATATATATATATGTATATATATATACCGGGTGTTTCAAATTCGACTCTCACCATTGGGATCTCGGAAACTATAGGAGATATGAAGATGGTTAAATTGGGGCAAAGTTGGGCATTTATGTGACCAACAATATACCGTTTAGAAAGTTTGAAAATCTGAGTAATTCCGGAGATATCCGAAAAAAAGAAATTTGGAAAATCGTTTTATTTTTTCCTGCTTCTTTTTTCAACGAATTCCCAAAATAAATAATACATTTGTATTGTCACTTTTTTCCGCTCTATCGAATGGTGTTCATAGTTTTGCAACTCGACATTTCGTTTTTCCGTAACCATCAACTTTTTTTTCTTATGGACGCCATATGGGAATTCCACAAATTTGAATGGCCCTTTTTATCACATTTTCAACGATGTATCATAAGTTACCCTTGTTGCCCGGAAAACTGAAAAATTAACTAGAATATTTTTATAACGTAGTTGGCTTTGATTTCTCAAATCGGTGACGTGTAAATGACATTCTGTGTTTACTGTCAGTTGTGGTGTCGTTAAAAATGGAATTCACCAATGAAGAAAATCGAGATATGGTAAAACTTTATTACAAGAATGATAGGAACAGTGTGAAAACATCGGAAGTGTATCTTAACTCGTATCCCGAAAGACGACAACCTCATCGAACTTTATTTAAATTATTGGATAGAAACCGCTGAGTATGGTTCGTTTGAAAGCCCAGACAAAAATATGGGGACAGAATGGATGAGGAAAAGTAAAGAAAACATCGTAAATGAGGTATAATTAATGTTAACATTCGTTTTAGGACGCAAAGTACCTAATCGATTATCTATTCGGAAAAAATGTTGACGAACGCGGCAATTTTCAAATACATACCGGGCATGCGTCGACTTTATGACTTAGTTCGAATTTAGAAATTAGTTACTTTGCGATCAACTGTAAAAAAATATTAAACCGTTTATGAAAAACTAATACAAATTTTGTAGATAAATACGAATCCAGGTAAATCCACACGCCAGATACACACTGACTTGGATGTTTCTTCGCACACGTCTGTTTGGAGAGAGATCAGGAAAAGTGGTTTCAAATGCTACAAAATCCATATATCGCAAAAACTGCACCCTGGTTATTCTGAAAGGAGATTACAATTTTGTGATTGGCTACAAAGGCGACCCGATTTTCCAGCTTTTCTAGAAAATGTTTTTTGGACAGATGAGAGCACTTTCACCAATTGTGGAATATTTAATCGAAACAATGAACACATTTGGAGCATAAACAATCCCCGGCAGTTTCGAGAATTACGACCCCAAGTGCGATTCAGTCTTAATGTCTGGGCAGGCATTCTCTATAAAAATAGAATTTTGGGACCTCATTTTTTTTCAACGGAAATTTGAACGCTGAAATGTATTATCAGTTTTTGACGTCAACTTTTGAAGACTATTTGGACGATTTACCATTAGCAAACTACAACAGTATTTGGTTCCAACACGATGGTGCTCCACCACAACACAAGACAAGTATCTTTGATTAATTCTTCCGAAAGGTTTGGTGACAGGTGGATTGGGATTAATGGGCCGGTAAGATGGCCAGCTAGGTCTCCAGATCTCAATGTCCTCGATACATTTTTTTGTGGGGCATGCGTTGAAACCGAATTTATGGGCAAAGGCGAATACCAAATATCGAGGAACTTCAACTCAACATCGTTAGGAGTTTGGAAGATTAAGAAGGAGAGAAATAAATCGCGCAGTTAATAACATAAAGAGAAGAGTGGCGATTTGTTTAGAAAATGACGGGCAGCATTTTGAACATTTGTTATAATTTTTTAGTTCTAGTTTTTAGTAATTTTCTGTTATTTTAAACCATTCGGTTGTCATTTTGTTGTCTAGAGGCTTTCAAACGAACCATACTCAGCGAAGTTTCTATCCAATAATTTGAATAAAGTTCGATGAGGTCGTCTCTCGGGATACGAGTTAAGATACACTTCCGATGTTTTCACACTGTTCCTATCATTTTTGTAATAAAGTTTTACCATATCTCGTTTTTCTTCATTGGTAAATTCCGTTTTTAACGACACCACAACTGACAGTAAACACAGAATGTCATTTACACGTCACCGATTTGAGAAATCAAAGCCAACTACGTTATAAAAATATTCTAGTTAATTTTTCGGATTTTTCAAGCAACAAGGGTAACTTATGATACATCGTTGAAAATGTCATAAAAAAGGGCCATTCAAATTTGTGGAATTCCCATATGGCGTCCATAAGAAAAAAAGTTGATGATGGTTACGGAAAAACGAAACGTCGAGTTGCAAAACTATGAACACCATTCGATAGAAAGGAAAAAGTGACAATACAAATGTATTATTTATTTTGGAATTCGTTGAAAAAGAAACCCAGGAAAAAAAATAAAACGATTTTCCAAAATTTTCTGTTTTTTTCCAGATATCTCCGGAATTACTCGGAATTTTCAAACTTTCTAAACGGTATATTGTTGGTCACATAAATGCCCAACTTTGCCCCAATTTAACCATCTTCGTATCTCCTATAGTTTCCGAGATCCCAATGGTGAGAGTCGAATTTGAAACACCCGGTATATATATATATATATATATATATATATATATATATATATATATATATATATATATATATATATATATATATATATATATATATATATATATATACAGTAGCGCTCAAAAGTATTTTGACAAACAAATTTTTTACATTTATTGAGAGAGAACGAAAAACACAAAAATTATTAGGTTACATTTTTGTAATATATTTAACGTTGTACAGAATAGTGACAAAAAAACCTTAGTTCGCAACAAAATAAAGTATACATTTTTTAAAATAAAAAAATTAGTGGATCATAAGTATTTTGACATAACTGAAAAAAAAATGTATTAACAGAGAATTAGTATATTTAGCAACGGGAAAGTCAATATTTAGTAGCATATCCCTTAGCCTTTATAACAGCTTCACACCGCGCTGGCATCGAGTCAACCAACTTCTCTAATCGGTTCAAGGGAATTTGCTCCCATTCATATTTCAAAGCTTCATATAAAGCGTCTTTAATCGAATAATTTCGCGTTCTTATTCTACGATCTATCTCCCCCCACAGATGTTCTATGGGATTCAAATCTGGACTTTGGCTTGGCCACTCTAGAACGTTGACTTTTTTTACTTCATAAAGTTACAAATGCATTTGGATCTGTGTTTCGGATCATTACCATGTTGGAAATACCACCCAGCTGGCATATGTTGCCTAGCGTATGGCAGCATTTGAGTTTTTAATATATTTTTGTACACGAACCGGTCCATATTTTCTTTAATTCGCACCAATGGGCCAACGCCAGAGCATGAGAAACACCCCCAAACCATCATACCACCACCTCCGTGTTTAACAGTGGGTACTTGATAACGAAAATCATATTTTTTATTTTTAGGACGTCGGACATACCTCACACCATCAGATGACATTAAATTAAATTTGCTTTCATCACTCCACAAAACTTTAGACCAGTCTAAACTCGACCACGATTTATACTGTTTTGCGAATACAAGTCGGGACTTTTTATTTTTTTAAGATATTAAAGGTTTTTTCGTCGGCCTTCGACCATGCAACCCGAAGAATTTTAAGCGTCGTTTGACAGTAGAAACGTGAATGTCTATGTTATAATTTTCATTTAATTTATTTTTTATCACCACAGCTGACTTTCGGCAATCACTAGTTGATAACTTTTTTATAATATTATCGACTTTAGAAGATGTTTTTTTTTGGACGGCCACTTCGAGGCTTGTTTTCGACAGTCTTTCGTTCAGTTTATTCCATACACTAATGAGTTGTCGAGACACTTTAAAAATGCGAGAAACTTCTGTTTGTTTTAATCCCTATTTCAAAGCATGTATTACCGCTTTTTTAAAGTCACTAGAATATTTTGATTTCGTCATGTTGAAATAATCACAACAAGTAAATATAAACGAAAATAAAAACTTAGGATAATCTAACGCCCGTGAATTTTTAAAGCTAACTGCGTTTCAAAGTACTTTTGCGCTGGCAATTAATCTATTTCTTTCGATGGCACGTAATTTAAACAAACAAGTTAAAACCTGACGCGTTCAAACAATTGCAGTTCACTGCTCCTCACTATATTCAAGGTTCTGTTAAATATAGTTTTATTTTAAAAGAAATGATATGAAATTTAATATTGTCAAAATACTTTTGAGCGCTACTGTATATATATATATATATATATATATATTTATATATATATATATATATATATATATATATATATATATATATATATATATATATATATATATATATATATATATATATATATATATATATATATATACGGGTGTCATTGAAATGGTGTAAAAAAATTCGGGGGTGATAGTACTCCTAAAAATAGTAAAAAAAGTTCCTATAAGTATAGGGCGGAAAATGCATATTAAGGGAGTTAGGCACTGAAAGGGTGAATTTAAAAAACGGTTTTTTTGAAATTATAGGCTTAAAAAACGAGATAAGATTTCGAAAAAAATCCTCTGCCATAAATTTTGACTCTAAATCAAATGGTGATACTGAAAATTATTTGGAAAATCGGAAAGGGTAGTTTTTGCAAGGGTAGGGGGTTGTTTCGTGAATAACTTTTTTCAGGATACTTTTTCGCAACGTGGGTTCATTTTTTGAAAACTACATACTTTTTCCTACCAAAAAAGGTAATTTGTTGCACATCGCCCAGAGCGATGGTTTTCGAGAAAATTGAAGGCAAAAGAGTTTGCTCTGATGGGTTGCTTCTTATTGCTTTAAAAACGAAATAAACCAAATACTAAAATTCCTTATTTAATGCATATTTATTTGATTCATTGAAGGTATGCGGTCTTATCACTTTATTTATTTCGCATGTACGCAAAACATGTTCTGGTTCACAAGTATTTTTGTCAGTTTATTGTTGTTGAAGTGTGCGTAAACGTAAAATTTGACAAATTATGGAATACACTGTGAGTGAATTGGCAGATATGCATTTTATTTATGGAAGAGCGAATGGAAACGGTCTTTTAGCTAAACGCTTGTATGTCCAAAAAATATCCAGGTAAAAATCGAAGCCACCGGATATTTGCGAGAATTCATCAGCGCCTAAGAGATACAGGTTCATTTGAAACTTAGAAACTAAGACCGTGGCCGTAATTTGACGGTACGTACACCTGATGTTGAGGAGCGCATTTTAGCACATGTAGAGGAAGATCCGGGGATATCGGTAAGGAGAATTGCAGTGGAACGTAGGTCGCCATTCTGTGTGGATGACTCTTTCATTCTCAACTCCTGTATCCATATCGCATCCAAAGGGTACAAGCTCTTGCTCCGGCAGACTATCCCGCTCTTCGAGTCATCTTCTGTCGTTGGTTATTAAGAAAACTCGCACAAGAACCCCTTTTTTGGCAAATGTTTTATGCACGGATGAAGCTGGGTTTACAAGAAATGGAATTTTCAATTACCATAATACACATCACTGGTCTGATGAAAATCTTCATGCTGTTGTGGAAAGTCGATACCAAATTCGATTCTCAGTTAACGTTTGGCGGGAATTCTTGGCGATAGACTTATTGGACCATTTTTTCTACCCCCGAGGTAGGTTAATTTTACACCTTTCGAAAAGTCACTTATTTCTTATACTAATAAACATTTTAGGCTAAATGGTCAAAGCTACCTTAATTTTTCTAATACATGATCTACCAGCACTTTTGGACGAAGTTCCCATAGCACAGAGGCAGATCACATGTATTTCATGCATGATGGTGCACCAGCTCATTTTCCGCTAGCGGTGAGGAATCATTTGAACCAAGTTTTTGAGAGGCGTTGGATAGGACGTGGTGGTCCACAAGCTTGGCCAGCAAGATCAAATTAGATCTTAATCCACTAGATTTCTACTTCTGGGGCCACTTGAAAACTCTGGTTTACTCATTGCCGATTAATACTGAAGAGCAACTACGGCAACGCATTATTGACTGTTCCAATCAAATTCGTACAACACCTGGGATATTCCACAGGGTACGCAGATCGTGGAGAAGAAGAGCAGATGTCTGCATTGAAATGAATGGTGGTCACTTTGAACATTTACTATGAAATTAATTAAGGTATGCATTATTTTAATAAGGAATTTTGGTGTTCAGTTTATTTCGTTTTTTAAAGCAATAAGATGTTTTAAAAATAATGAAATTTTAATATTTCAATTAATTATTTGGTTACTTTTGAAACGCCATAACATTCATAAGTTTATGTTGATTAACCAGTTAGCAACCCATCAGCCTCATGCCTTCAATTTTCTCGAAAACCATCGCTCTGGGCGATGTGCAACAAGAGTACCTTTTTGATAGGAAAAAGTATGTAGTTTTCAAAAAAATGAACCCACGTTGCGAAAAAAATATCCTGAAAAAAGTTATTCACGAAACAACCCCCTACCCTTGCAAAAACTACCCTTTCCGATTTTCCAAATAATTCTTCAGTATCACCATTTGATTTAGAGTCAAAATTTATGGCAGAGGATTTTTTCGAAATTTTATCTCGTTTTTTAAGCTCTAACAAAAAAACTGTTTTTTAAATTCACCCTTTCAGTGCCCCTAACTCCCTTAATATGCATTTTCCGCTCCTATACTTATAGGAACTTTTTTACTATTTTAAGGAGTACTCATCACCCCCGATTTTTTTTACACCACTTCAATGACACTCTGTATCTATATATATATATATATATATATATATATATATATATATATATATATATATATATATATATATATATATATATATATATATATATATATATATATATATATATATATATATATATATACCGAAAAAGTAAAATCTCCTTTTTTTAACAGGAAATATAAACGAACATTAGATGTAAACGAAAAATTACTCATTTGTTGTACAACAAACAGGTAAAAGCATTTGAAAGAACCTTTTGTAAACAAACAATAAGTTGCCTTTAAAATTTAAAGCTTTGCAAATGCAAGAAAAGCAATCATCAAAATTAAATAAATATAACAAACATATAAATGCTTTTTCATGTGACTGACTGTTAATAACCGTTATAAGTTGTTGCAATAAAAATTCTCTTTATATAAAACAAATGTTATTATTTAGTTTAGCGGGTAAAGTTTATTTTATGTTATTTCGATTTTTTGTTATATAAACCAAAGGTACTTTATTTCAGTGCATTCTATTATATAAAATAAAAGAACAATTGGATTTTAAAGGTAATATATATTTTAAGAGCAATTTATTTGCCCAAATACAAATAATTTTAAGAAAATAAATATTTTTTCGGAAACAAACTCAAATATAAATTTAGGTTTAAGTTAATGTATAATTTTAAATGACTAAACCAAAAAAAAGTGGTTACCAAACTGAAATTAATATATCAATATTGCCTTTTATCGTACTAACTATAAATAAACGTCTATATTTCTTATAATAAAAGATCCAACTTAGGGTAAACTGATGTTCTATTTATTTAATTTATGAATTAAAATTAATTATGTTACTCCCTGCACTTGGAATACTACTTGGAGCAAAAAGAAAAACATAAAATATATTTAAATGGGCTTGCAATAGGTTTTATTAGTACCCTTTTGTTTAACTTGCGGGTTGTGGTTTAAAATTGATTTTCGGGGTCAAAAAAAGTAACATTTTAAAGACCCACTAGAAAAGGTAATTTCTTTCGCTGCAGCTGTACATGTTTTATGGGGCAATAACTGGCAATAGGAACCTTCATCTACAGAAGGCGTTTTTGCATTATTATGGCAGTTAAATTATTTTTATTTAGTTTTCTACAGGCCTCTTTAAGTATTTATATATTTTCCTTATTGGGGCTATCAGGAATCATTAGCAAGTATAATTTCTTCTTTGGCAGCAAGCAACAGAGCAACACGTAGAGCGACTCTTATGCATCCCTGAATTGTGTACACACAGTTTTGTATTTCAAAAAGAAATATATATTTTACTGCACTGTGCAAAGGAAAATAACAGAAAGGCTTATAAAAACAAGCGGATCTGTATAATAACAGACAGCCAGGCATCACTAGGTATCAGGACATTAGGGAATAGAAGGCAACGGATAAGCTAGCGAGACATGGATCATCCACACCATCATTTGGACCAGAACCTGCCCTTGAAGTGACCAAAACCACAGCACGAGAGCAAACCAGGGAAAAGATCCGAAACAATGAAACACAGACGAGGAATACCGAAAAAACCTTAGTAAAATAAGAATGGAAAAAGCTTCATAAGGGGCTCATTCAAAAGAACGAATGAAGACAAGGTAGGAAAAGACTTCGCATAACAGTAGGAGGACACCTACACAGGCTCTCACAATGGGAACCCAAGTTGCAAAATGTGCGACGAGGGGGAAGAAACAGCCTACCATATACTGTGTGAATGTAAAGCGTTGAATCACAAAAGACAGGCGTTATTTGGGCAACCGAAAATGAACCCACAGGAATATATTAACCAACCAGTCTCGGGGTTATACAGACTTGTAGAAGGAACAAGATTAATGGAGGGACTGGTATAAAAGATAATGGGAGATTAGGCACAAAAAGCCCAAAAGGCTGCGCTGCCTCTGACAGTGAATGAAGACGGCTACCAGGAAGAAGAAAAAGAAGAAAAAGAAGAAGAAGAAGATATCTAGATTGTGTACAACTGCCTGCAGAGGTTTATTCATCTCTTCCAAATCTCTAAATATTTATGTCTCGTGTTAATAAACTACCTCTTACTACACTAAAGACACCCACGGCACGTTAGTACTTAGGTTTTAAGCCTTTGTGCACTGTTACAAAAGTAAAAAAAATGGATTTGGCTAATAGAAAAAAAGGTTACTAAAAAGTATTTAAAAATTTAATAAATAATAATAAATGTCATAATTTTTTCAAATTTTTTAACGCTAGATAAGTTTAAATTTTTTGCTATGATTTTTTTTTAAATATTATTTAAAACCTATTATTAAAATACTTATTATCCAGGGAACATATTGGGTTTTGAAATGTTCGCGGTAATGATTTATTTAACTTTAGTAATAGGAGATACATTGGATATAGCAAAATGTATTTTTTTGGCGCTAAATTTATTTGTTTTTAGGGCATTAAATGTGCTTAATTACAACACATTAGAAATAAATATTTTTATTGTTTATTTTATTTTTCATTATAAAATATTACCCAAATGCTCATTAGTAAACAAGTTAAATTGTTTTTACCCATAGTCTAAATTAAGGTGCCAAAGCAACTTGTGTTAAGGTATTAAGCCAATTAATTAAAGGGAAATTTGTATTTCTTTACAGACAAACAAAATGAAAATAATTTATTTCGGCAAGTATTACGAATTAATGCTGGCCAATCCAAATAAATTCTTTAATTAAAACGCCTTACAAATAATTTATGTGTTTTCATTACGAGATACTCCATTACCATTTAAATCACAAAAGTTTCCTATAGTGTTTTCTTCGATAGAGAACTTAGAGGCTTAAAAAATATGCAGTATAGTATTAGGGGGAGAAGTATTTGGGTACCTATTTAATAATATTATCAATTTACTCATATTTTTTAAGCGTTAAAATAAAAAAAGAAATAGAAAGCTTTTACTTTCACGACTATAAGAAAAATAAGGGATTCAGAAAAAAAACCCTACTCTTTACGTTCTGGGGTCCCTAGATTACAAAATACATGGTATCCTATTTTTTTTTCTGTTGGTCTACTTGTCTGTCTATCTGTAGGAGCATAACTTCTAAAAATAATAAATTACGTGTTTAATAAAAAAATTAAATGCCTAATTAACACCCTATCAAAAAAAATAAACATGTTAAAATATTAATATTTGGTTTTTTGTTTCGGGTTGTATATAAATAATTAAACTCTGCATTGTCCACTTAAAATAGGTTAACAAAATATAATTTTTAATTTAAGTAGTAAAATATGGGAAATTTAATACTAATATTACCATATTTTATGCATATGGTCATAATAAATTAATCAATGCTGGTGAAAATATGTAGGATAATTATTAAAAAATTATGAGGTTTTTAGGTCTCCAGTAATTAAACAAATAATTAAATTATATTTACTCGTTTATCACAGAGTAATTAATATTTCTTTCGATTTGATTTATTATGCAGGAAATTATACTTTGGGATTAGATTAAGTAAGTGCGAAATTAATTGATTTCATCAGGACACAAAATGAATTGAAAAGGACTAGGGAATAGATTTTCATTCTAAGTATTGTTTTAAATTCTGGGACATATTATTAATTAATGGAATCGTTATCTCCACTAACAATTTAGCATTTTGCTGAAAAGATTATTTCAAGAATTTCAGTTGGTTATAAATTATTTTAATATTCTCAAATATTCTCGAAAATAAGGACGAGACATTTAGCGCAAGATACATTTTGAAGTTAATTCTAAGTTTATTAAATTTAAAATTTGTATAACATTATATGAATGTATGTTAGATAATGGACTGCAACCAGATATATTATGAATTTAACTTACTTTTTTAAAGTGCAGTGTTAAGGAGAGTTTTGGACTCCATAAAATCTTACATATTCTCAGATTTGCACTACGTTTGCTTGGGAATTAGGGTAAATTTGCGAAAAAGGGACATCATAAGCTAGTTGGCCTGCCATGTTTATGGTTTTTGTATTAACCAGATGTATTTTTGAAGGTGGCCTATTAAATTTGTTTTTTTAAAAAGTATTGCCAACTTTATTGGGTGACTATTAACCAACTGCCAAATAGCATTATCCTGTAAATATGTAATTGAAAGATTTATGGTATTTACTCTAAAATACTATTTGCATTTTAAACTTTTTAAAATCTTTCAATAACATATTAAATATATGTGTTAATTTTTGGGCAAAAGTATTAAATTCGCCTGTATGAGCTCTCCGTATATGCGGTTCAATCAACATTAATCAAGCATCAGCGAAGTTAGGCAATTCTAAACATAGTTAATAAGTGAATAGTTGACCTACAGTGAATATCGTGTGTCGTTGAGTGTGGTTTAGTATCCACGTCGAACCGCAAGTCTCGTCTGGATGACATCACTCAGACGTTAATAGGGGTTAGTTCAGAGGTAGTATTTATCTGAATAACATCTGTGATAGCACTGCTGTGGTGGCAGACAACGTTAAGGGAACTGAGAAAAAATGGGTTAAACATCTTAAAACCCGGCACCCACTGTACCTATTACTTAGGTTTCATACAAGTCTTTGTGTGCTGCAATTAAAGTTGTTTTTGTAGATTTTATCACACCAAAACACTTATGTAAAATAAGGCCCAAGTTTTTATCCAAAAATATTGTCCTCCTTTTTTGACCTGACAAGTTTTTTACTAATCTGCCTGTAATAATAAATGTTCTTTTTTTATCAATACAGACAGTTTTATTTATTAATATGGTCAGATCAGTAAAAAACTAGCCAAGTCAAAAAAAGGTCTAAATTTAGATCTCAGTACCTAGATGGGCCGAGATTTTTGGATAGAAACCTATTTTAGATAAGCGTTCTGTTATCCTGGTTTTAAAGTTATTTTTTCCGAGTAAATGGAATTTAAGATATAATAGGTCAAATGTATCAATTTTTTTGTTTAATAAATTAAATCCTATCTTAATTTTAAATTCCAAGACACTTATGACCTCAGAAACTCTGCAAACTTCTAAAACACCCCCCAAGGGCGTTTTAAGTAAAAATGTGCAGTTTTTAGAATTTCTTCTTTACTTCTAAAACCTACATACCAAATTTTAAGTGTCTTCTTCCTCGAAAAGTACCCTATAATTTGGACGAGTCAATGAATGAGTGAGTGACTCAGTCAGTCAGTAGTAAAATGGGCGATTTTTTAAATCGAATATCTCAGAAAGCACCTGACATAACTCTCTAATTTTTTTTACAAGTTATTAGAATATCTATATAAGTTTACGTACCAAATCATTATTATTTATGTGGAAAAATAGCAATAGGGCGGAAATCATGCTGAAACCTTTCGTGTAATATACATACTGGGTTATAAGTCAAAACTTTTGCACCAATTCTTTTCCACCCCTAATCTCTGAAGATGGAATTGTCTCTACCTCCAAAGGAAAAGCCAAACTATTTGCCAAACAATTTGCTGCCAATTCTACGCTTAATCCTCCTATTAATCTTCATCTTCCAACAGTTGTCCCTGTTTCTCATAAAATATATATCATTTTTAAAGTCAAACAGATCAAGCGTATTCTTTCTTCTCTTAATACTAAAAAATCGTCTGGGCTGGATGGCATACCAGCAATCGTCTTAAAAAAATGTGCTTCCGAGCTTGCACCCATCCTAACTCGCCTCTTTCGAATCTCTTACGACACGGGCATTTTCCCGGAGAGTTGGAAAGCTGCGCGTGTGCAAACTGTCCCCAAAAAAGGATCCAAAACTCTCCCTTCTAACTATAGACCTATATCTCTTCTTTCAGTTGTTTGCAAAGTAATGGAAAAATTCATTAATTCCCAATCTTAAACTATCTGGAAAAACATAAGATTTTACATGATAGACAATATGGATTCCGTCACAGTAGATCCACAGCTGATCTTCTTTCCTTTGTCTCACACAACTGGAATAAGTTCCTTGAGTTTCTTGGTGAATCCCAGATCGTTGCTCTTGATATATCCAAAGCTTTTGATCAGGGCATGATGGGCTTCTTAACAAACTTCCTTCTTACGGTCTTCCACCTAAGCTTTACTCTTGGCTTTCCAGTTTCCTTTCTAATCGACGTATATCAGTTAGTGTAGATGGTCATTCCTCCAGCTTCTACCAAATTAATGCTGGGGTGCCTCAGGGCTCAGTGCTGGCACTCACGCTTTTTTTTCTACACATTAACGATCTTCTCTCTTTCTCAATCAATCCCATTCATAGTTTTGCTGACGATAGTACCCTCCATTCTAGTATTTAATTTCTTAAGCCACCATGTAATTCTGACTTAGAAAACAAGCGCAGGTCAATGCAGATATCTCTTTCACAAGACCTCAAACTTATTTTGGATTGGGGCGCCAAAAATCTTGTTCAGTTTAATGCCTCGAAAACACAGTCATGTTCGCTGTCGCGAAAAAAGTCTGCCAATGCTCATCCCTTACATATGAGCGGCCAAGTTCTGCAGAACAAAGAGTCGTTTAATCTTGTCGGCGTTACTTTTGAGAATAACCTCAACTGGCACAAACACATTACATACATAGCCTCGGCAGCTTCAAAAAAGCTTGGATTCCTCTTCCGAGCCAGGAAATATTTCTCTTCTTCCAATCTGTACACTCTGTACCTATCCCAAATGGGACCCTGTTTAGAATATTGTTCTCATGTCTGGGGAATGGCGTCCCCTACAACACTTTTCTGCAGCATTCTGGACTCCATTTAAAGAAGAGCCTTCGTCTTATTAATGATCCAACGCTCACAGATAGGCTTCCTCTTCTTGCCCACCGTCGAGCTGTAGGGGATCTGTCGCTCTTCTACAGGTATTTTCGCAGAAGTTTTTCCTTCTTTTCCCAATCTCCAACTATTTAAGTCCCGTGTGAACACACTCCCTCTCACCACACTTAAGACACCCACGGTACGTTAGTACTTAGGCATCAGCCTTCGTGGACTGTCTAAAGATAAAAAAAAACTGGGTGCATCAAGCCTAAACCTGGCCTGGCCCACTAGCGTGCGATTTGATTAAGATATTCTTTTATATATTTTCTAGGGTTTTTCTTGCAAAAGTTTATTTAGTTATTAATAAATATTTGGTTTGCTTTATTCTAAAACAAAAAACGTTTATAGAATCTAGGTTAAATTTCGTAAACTTATAAGAGAAAATTTTATTTCGTATAAAGCACAAACGTATATAATTTCGGTTTCGTTTATTTTCCATGTAGCTTCGACAAATCAATATACTACCTCTAAAGTCCCTATCAGTACTTTGCTCACGTACAAACATAGTTATATTATTCTTATGTGGCACCATAATATTTTATTATTTTCGGATTATGTAGGTTTCCTTCCTTTGTTTTTAACATTGACTTCTCTTGGCTTCATGGAGTCGAATATTTATGTAGGTGTTTGTTTCTTTTAAATATATCGCCTGGAGCTTTAAATTTTATACTTTATTTGGTTTATTACAAAATATTATCGGTTAAAAGCAGCGTTGTTTTTAAATATTTTACAACTCATGTAATGATTTTAGAATAGAAAAATTTATGCTTTATTATAAATTTTAAATTATAGACAAAATACCATACAAAGGCTTAATATTTTTCAGCTAGGCCAGAAATATTAAAATGTACTAAAAAATCAGTAGGGGAAGTGTGGAGATTACGCAACCCTTTTTTGTATTTTTTTTTAAATGAAAACAAGCTGCTATTATTTATAAAATATTTTTATTTTAATACTGTGTCATTTTACCTAAAAAAAGCAAAATAGAATATAATTCTTCTCAAACATAGTATAATAAAATTAAACTGAATATATCGGGTAACATTAATTATATTTGCACAACTCGCACACAAAATTTCTTGTTTTGGGGCTTTTATTTGCGCAAGCATCATGGGACCACGTTCCATATACTTGGCACTGTAGGCAAAATTCTCTGAATCTTGAGCACAAGTGCAAAATTCTTTGAAAACAACCCCCTAATTACCACCCTAATTACCACCTATATATCATAATTAAAAATAAGTCGTAGCCCCTTTTTTGAAATACAAATTTTCGCTTTTTTTAATTCTCTGAGATTTATCTATAGACGAGCGCTATCATAAATTTATTCAGTTCAAAATTTTAACCAACAAAATGATTTTTGAAAAGTTGCTTAATTTTGGAACAAAAAAAAATCGAGCATGCAATTAAAAATCAAATTTTAAGTAATATTTTAATAATAAATTACAACTAACCAATTTTTTTTATTAAATCATAATAAGGTTGATTTTCATGAAATATAACAAGAATTCAATAAACTAAGACTTAAGCTTTAATGAAATTTTAAAGGTTTTTGCAATAAGGGGTAGTGTTCACCCCTAAAAATTACTAAAATTTTAAAGAGAATTAAACATGCAAAACACTGTAGCTTTTGATTTTTAAGAAATACAAATATTTCTTACTTAAGCTTTTTTAAGCTTTATTTACTAGGTTTTAGCAATAAAGGGTATGACGAAAATTAACTGAGATATTAAATTTAAAAACGTGTGTGTAATGTGTGTATAGACGAGCGCTACCTTGTTTCAGCCTTTTAAACTCACCTCTTTAAAAAAGTAAGGATTTTAAACAGTTCTAATATAAAGGCCCTTATAGCTCTTAAAAAAACCAACAAAATGGATTTTTGAAGAAGTTGTTATCACAAAAACTGAAGGAGTTATGCCTAAAAAAACCAACATTTTGGAACATTCTAAAAGCGATTCGATGCATTTTTTTTTAATCCGCGGTTTTATACTATTTTTTGCATTGTTAGATTGTAAGAGGTGTGTTTTTAAGGATTAAAAAATTACAAAATTAAATAAGTAATATTTTTAAGCATTCAATATTTTAATTACAACTTTGTGACAATATGTAAATTTTTCTAGGGTAAACAATTTTTTTTATTAAATCATAATAAGGTTGATTTTCATGGGTTGAAATATATAAAATAATGCTTTCAAGAATTCAATACTTTTTTTTAAATTTATATGAGCCTACTTTTATGTGACTTAAGCTTTAATGTAAAAGTTTTAAAGGTTTTTGCAATAAGGGGTAGTGTTCACCCCTAAAAAATAAGAAGCGACCTTCAGCATAATGGAAATTTTAAAGAGAGTGGTAAGTTAAGCTTAATTCCAAATTTTCATGCAAAACACTGTAATAATATATTAATTTTTTAGGGTAATTTTTTTTAATCATAATAAAGGTTGATTTTTAAGGATTGAAATATTTTCAAAGAACCAAAATACTACTTTTTTAACTTACTTAAGTTAAATCTTACTTAACTTAAGCTTTAATTTATAGTTCAATAGGTTTTAGCAATAAAGGGTAGTTTTCACCACCAAAAAAAAAGAGAGCGCCCACCAGCATAATATAGAATTTAAAGAGGAGGGTAACTTAAGCTTAATCCCAAATTTTCATGCAAATCTATGCATTTTGAAAAAATTGTAAGGTTTTGCACTTTTTTTGGCTTTGTTTTTTGAACTATTAAAATTTAAAAGTTTTCTTTTACAAAATTATTGTTTTATTTTTTCGTTATCATATAATTTTTATTTATACGAAATAACCTGAAAAATTGTAAAAAAACAAATACAAATAATCTTTATAGAACAAAATCTGAAGGCGAAAACATCCAAACCAAGTCGATGAAATACCTGTAAAAAGGTTGAAATGAAAAACCATTCTTTTACGTCTCAAGCTTTTAAGGGTTTAGCACCCTTTTAAATAAAATTCAGTAGGATTGGGGCATATCTGGTGTTAAGATAAGCAAGTATTATTTCAGCAATGGTCAAATTTATGCTACCAAGTACAAAGCTTTTGTTCGTGACATTAAATAAGCGAACGTAATCTAATTTAATGCAAACGAGTAAATTTTTGAAAATTTTTAACCCATAAAAAAAAGAACAGAAAAACACTGATAGCTATGCTGGCCTAATTATATAAAAATAGAAAATTTTCAAAACAATATAAGACTTTAAATTTAATTAAGACGATAACGTAAACTGCTCTTAAATTTTCGGTTGGTTATTATGTTTCAGAAAACTATTTTTTTTTAAATCTACTCCCAAAATTATCTGACCAAAAACATGATTATGAAAAAAACAGTTTATTACTTCCTTAACTTTTTTTTAATGATAAAAATAGTTACGAAAGAACAAGTTCAGATTTAAAAAAAAAAAAATAAAACAAAGGGTTTTTTTATTTAGTTAAAAAAAATAATTGATCTCTTGCGTATTTTAAATAAAACCAAATACTTTGTAAATATATTATTTTTAAATTGGCTTCATAAACCTTAAAAATGTTTTATATTTGGTTTTATCTCTTAACCTGGTCTTTCCACTCCTCGGTACAATCCCTGTAGGTCCGAACACCGTCTCATTTATTAAGTTGGCTTATACTAGTAAAAAAAGAAAAAAAAAAGAAACATTAAATAACATGTCTCTGCTTCCTTCGCCCAATTTTCTTAAAGCAATATCATTTTAAAACAATAACTTGCTTAGTCTTCTTAAGTAAATCATGAACAAATATAATAAATTAAAATTTATTATATTATTTAATTCGAGAGTTACGTCACCAGCAGATGGATGGACCCACCGAAAGGTTAATAGACCGACAGACAGACAGACGAAAATGGGAAATCATGTCAAGATCTGCAAAACCCTGCAGGATTTTTTCGTAAATAACAATACTTTTGCCACGAGAGGGGATATAATAATTGCTAATAAAATAAGTACCACATAACGAAGACCAAACTACTTTTACCAACAAGAAATTACAACCTGATTAGTGGTTTACTTTAAACACTAGTTCTTTGCTCTAAAAGCTATAAGAACTAATTGTAAGAGTCTTATGCCGGCTCTGAAGAAAATGTCTTAACAACAGTAATTACCTTTGTTAAGGTGCCATTTTTTACTTTAATTTATATTAACGAATGTTTTTTATTTAATTAGCTACATTTGTTTAAATCCTTAATATACGAAAACAAGAAAGCGTAGGTACAGCAAAAATAAATTTTCATTTTCGCCTTGTACTTTAAAAAATATATATTTTTGTTTAAATCATGTTTAATTTATTCACAGGTTTTGGGTAAACGTGTTTACTTTTTCATTTTAAATTTAATTCTAATAAAATTGGTTTTCGTGTAAAAAAAAACAGTGACTGGTCCGTACATTAAAGAAATACTACTCTTGTGTTTCGTTGAAACGGATTTATTTTATATTTAAATTAAAAGCAATTTGGACAAAAGCCTTTCCAAAGGTTCTTGAAATAACGCCAAGACAAATTAATTTCTATGTGACAAAAGCTAAATGCCAATTTGGTAAAAAAAATATACCTTGTAGTTTCATAGGATGATTCAGATTCCTTAAAACCTAATGGTATATTGACCATGTATGAACATGGTCAAATGATTGATACCATAGAAAATTAGTTTAATTTTTTTTTATTAAATGGGAATTTTTTATTTATTTTAGTTCACTGTCTCCTACTGCTAATTACATAACATGGTACAACTTGCGATATTTATTTATCTATTTAATTTGGCTTCATTTACATTTAAAGCTCTGTTTGTTTATTCTTACAATTATAAATTTATATGTATACAGGATGTATACGCCACTGGGCTTAATGCGTAATTAATTGGGCCTAAACTAGGCCTTTATTACTAGAAATAACACTAGCAAATGTCAAGAAAATCGCCTGCAGGGTATTTAAAATAATTACAAAAAAAAAAAATAAAAAATTTTTAAACCATTAATCTTACAAACTATGCATTTTCGGGCCCATACTTATGGATTTTTTTTTAAATTTTAATAAGGAATTACCTTTTAAAACTTGACCTTTGATTTTTTGAACACCTTGTTTATAAATTACAGTATTAATGCATATTTTTTCTTTAGGATAAAAGACAAAAATGAGCGATGACACAAACATTTAAATAAATGACCAAACCAAATGTAAAAAATATAAAATAAAACATTTAAAATAAGAAGTGTATGGGGCTTTGGATATGTTCGTATAAATAACGGCCGTAATGCATATTTTTATATTTTTTTGAGATAAAAGACAAAAATAAGAAATTACACAAAAATTTAAATAAATGACCAAACTCCAAGCAAGTAATATTAAATAAAACATTTAAAATAAGAAGTGTATGGAGCTTTAAATATACTGCATTTTTTTATGGCTTGTTCGTATAAATAACGACCGTAATGCATATTTTTTTAATTCTTTGGGATAAAAGACAAAAATAAGCGATGACACAAAGATTTAAATAAATGACCAATGTACAACAAAGCTTGTACTTAAAAGTCGAAGATGTTTTTTTGATTTGTTCGTTTATAAAAAAGTTAATTATTATTTTTGTCTATTTATATACTAATGGCTTTGGGTACGCAAAAACTGGTTCGAAGAATACAATATGAGCTCTAAGCTTGCAACTATTTTATTAAAACCCAGACATATGGTCATTTATTTTTTTATATAATCATTATTCCAAACCAAATACGCAAAGTAGCGTAACTAAAATAATATTATTAGCTTTATACCTTAATTAATAAAAATACCATTCTCTTTTAAACTAAGATAATTTATTTTAAAAATATTTTTTTATGGTACTTCACCAAACAAGAAAATTGGTTATACGATTTAAAAATGCCGTTAGGTGTAAAGTAATTGCCCTGAACGAAAATGTAATGAAACATAAATTTAAATCCCAAGACTTTTTCTTCATTTTTATACTTTCACTTTGAAAAAGCTAGGGTTTTGAATGTGATAAAAATGTATTATCGTTAAAAATGCTTTATTAAAAATGAAGCAATTTTAAGTTATTTCAAAACTGAGTTACTATAACCTTTTTCTATCTCCGGGAGCCCAAGGTTTTTAAATGCTTTACCTATTAGTTCCCAGTTCAGTCAACGATGCCCAAGTATCATACAGATATTATATTTTATGGCAACGCAGTAGTGCCACTACCGTTATACAAATATAACGGTCTGGTAATCTGGGTAATGTCATTTGGACAAGGTCTACAGTTTACCGTGAAATCTACATTACATATAAAGTTGTAGTTCTGACGGTCACCCATTCAAGTACGAACCACGCCCAACGCTGTTTACCTTCGCTGATCTGATATGAAACGGTGTTTCAATGTTTTTATTAATACAGGGTTTTTATTAACGTTCGTGAACCACGTTACTAAAAATGTTGCCGGGTTGCGTAATTACATACTATACTATTACTCAGAGCAACGGCGACAGAGGTTGCTCTGAATCGCAGTATAGATTGTAGTGATCAATACGCGCAAATTTTCGCTTCATAATATACTACGGCCCAGAGCGGTGGTTAAAAATGTTATGTAAAATGCTATCTATGTATGCATGTTTTAATAGTGTGAAAATGTGTTTATTATAAACTTTTAATAATACCCTATCTATCACGTCCATCGTTATCATTACTAAAATAAAAAATATATAATATTGACTTGAGTAATTCAAAATGCCGTAGTTATTGATATTTATCTTTGTTAAACTGTTTTGTTGCCAAATTGATCGCTCATACTTCATAATGTATTTCTATTATGACATTATTTTTAATAATTATTATATCTAGGTAAATCACAACTTATTCTTAAACTATCTTTAACATAACCTTAATACAAACAAAAATTAATAAACCTTGCAACTATATATGATATAATAGAAAAAATTTGGCCGAATTAGCGATGGGGGATAATATTGTTTGAAATGTTTTTTGATGACATGATGGATACGTCTATTAATGAGGGCACCAAAGAACCATCTTAAAGCACCTAGTAATGGTTTTTTTTTCTCAAAAAATGGCATATGTTAGCAATTCAACTACTTCTCCTCTTGCAGTAGCTGAAAACCTTACAACTAAAAAAAATGAAGCCGTAGAAGCACTTAGCCAAAATTTTTCAAATATTATTGAAATGGTTAAAAATAACATATCACCAGACTCGATAAACATTATCGTTCGACTGAATAATAATAAAAATAAAAATAAGCATTTGCTAATATAAAAAATATTCGGCGTGGAAAAAAATTAACGTTCAACCGACATCAATTAGTAGGCGCACACAAAGTCCTGGCCTCACGTCTGGTTCCAAAAGGATTCAGGCTGGAAGGCCTGCCAAAAATGAAAATCTTAATAGGAAACGCAAAGCCTCAAGATCCTTAAGTGAAGCGGTCCTTGTTAAAAGACGTAGTGCTAAATCTCACTAATATTATTATATATATATGTGTCCGTTTTTTTAAGCTTAACCCTTTGTTGCCCACCGGTTTCACGGTGAAACCACCTACAAAATAATTTTTACCTTTAAGCGCCGATCGGTTTTGCGGCTATACCAGTAGGCGTGGTCGAGCGTTAGATGTCCTCTATCGAATGTGAAACGAACTTGTGCCAATAGCTAGTTTGTTTTCTGTTTGCAGACTAATATCCATGTCTTTGTTATGTGCTGATCGTGCAAAAGTTTATGGTCAAATATTTTTATTTTTTACCATGTCAGGTAAGCAAAATATATGTATTTTGTATTTGAAAGCTGATCTATGAAATGGTTAAACAATTTGGTGGGAAAAATACCATTATATTATGTTTTTATTATACAAACTTAGTGGTTTCGCCGTGAAAACCACGGGGCTCTAAGGACGTATTCTGGTTTTAGGTAAACGCAAACTAATAAATTTGCGGGAGCTGGAAGCAATGGATGCGGGAGATGTATTTACATTCCTGGATGAAATTCCAAGTGATAATGAGTCCGAATTAGGGGATATTAGTGGGGACGAAGAAAATGAGGAACAAAATTATATGGCAAATAACCAGGGTGATGTTGAGTTATTTGATATAGATAATATGCCCATCGATTTTCTTGAAAACGTGGACTACGACGTTCCAAATAAAACTATTAACAGTTATAATAACTATGAATGATAGTGAAGACGAACTTCCTCTTTTCTACAATTAGGCATCAGAGTTAGCTAATAAAACTATTTGGACACAGTCTACAGAATTTTGTCTACAAAATATTAAACAGTTTTCAGAAGAATATGGTCCTAATATACCTGAAGAAGAGTCGCCAACTGAAGTATTTCTTCATTTATTTCCTGAAACATTAGTTGATTAAGAAGTTTTCCAAACAAATTTATATGCTCTTCAGAAGTATGGAAACCCAAATTCATTCAAACCAACAAGCGCAAAAGAAATAAAGGCATTTTTGTCTGCAAATATTTTAATGGGAATTAAAAAGCTTCCTAGTTACAGGGACTATTACTTTCGTCCAGAACTTCGGGATAACTTCATAAGTCAAATTTTACCTAGAGATCGGTTTATATGGTTACTTTCTAACTTTCACTTGAATGATACCCAGTTTTACCCCATAGATTCTTCTAATTACGACAAGCTCTACAAATTACGTCCTTTTATCAACAGGATATCGGAAACTTTTAAATTCATACAAACCTAGCAAAAAATCAAGCTATAGATGAATCCATGATAAGATTTAAAGGGCGCAGTTGCTTGAAGCAATACATGCCTATGAAACCGATAAAACGCGGGTATAAGGTATGGGTTAGGGCAGATAAATCAGGCTACCTTTGTGAATTTCAGATATACTGGAAAAATTGGAGATACTACGGAAAAAGGACTTTGGGCGCTCGAGTAGTTACAGACCTGACACATAATCTTATCGGAAAAGGGCACCACATCTATTTTGACACTATTTTAATTCTGTGCCTCTTCAAAAGTTGCTTCAAAGTCAGTTAATATATGCTTCTGGGACAGTAAAACGTACGAGAAAGGATCTACCTAATAACGTGAGAGATGATAAACATCTTAGCAGAGGAGAATTTGATTGGAGAGTAAGTAAAGATAGTATAGTGTATGTAAAATGGAAAGATAATAAAGCTGTTCATTTGCTTGGTAACTACTCAGATCCGTCTATCAGTAGCAAACAAATAGAAAATAACATGATGGTACAATAAAAGAATTTGCTTGTCCGCTTCTTATTGTTAATTACAATAGAAACATGGGGTACGGATAAACTGGACATGATGAAATCTACTTATGAAATTGACAGAAAATCGAAAAAAGTGGTGGCATCGGATTTTTTGGTATTTTGTTGATATGGCGATTGTTAATTCCCATATCATTTTCAAAGAGCGCGCCAAACGATCGTCATGTCTAAGCCTAAAAGAATTTAGACTGTCAATAGCCGTAGGACTACTTGGAGCAGGCCATAATATTTCCAAAAAAGGAAGGCCATCTTCAATGCCATGCTATAAGGTGAATGTATCTCCCGAAATAAGATACGACTCCTGTGCACACATGCTATTACATTGTACTTCGAGAAGGTGTGCCCTTTATACCGCAAAGTCAGAAACTCATCATACTAGATGGATGTGTACTAGGTAAACTCTTAAACTCACGATATAATTCCATTCTAATTCATCCTTTTTTTAGGTGTAATGTTGGTTTATGCCTTGGAGATAAAAAGAACTGTTTCTTGGAATTTCACAAGATATAATTCTGTATTTTCAAAATAAATGAACATGCAAATCTTAAAATATTTTAGTTTATTTACGTCCTACCGGTTTTACAGTAAAACCGCCCTTTTCAAGGGCCCAGGTTAAAAAAAAGCTTAAAAAATATATTTTTTCATAATTTTATAACCTTTTTGATTCAAAAAAACTATCTGTCGCTACCATAAAATATTTTCGAAAAATCCGGCCGCAAAGGGTTAATGTTGTTTTATTTATATGAGTTTATTTTCTTTTATTTTAAGCACGATATAATAAGTTAATCAAGTATTTATAAAAAGTGTATTTTTTGTAATAATTAGAAAAATTAAATGCTAAATAAAAATGGTTTGATTTCCTCTTTAATTCTAAGGATTTAAAATATACAACTGTGATACAACCTACATTTGAGAACTCTGACAATGCTTCCCTCTACGTACCTCTGAAATAACTCCCTCGTGATGTAGTACTTATCTGTCAAAACGTTATTATGCTTATGTTTTTTGTTATTATAAAGTTATAAAGGAGTAAGGTTAAAGTAGGTATTGTATCAATACAATAATTTTATAATAGTTCAGGACATTAAACAAAACAAATCTGTTCTGAGGATCTTATGCAGGCAATGAAACCCCCATTTAAATACCTTTTTGTAAGTACCCATCCGAAGAATTTCAATACATTTTCATAATGATACAACATGCTATACAGAATTTTATATAATATTTTTAACCGCGCCGCTCTGGGCTGCAGTATATTATGAAGTGAAAATTCGCGCGTATTCGTCACTACAATCTATACTGCGACTCAGAGCAACCTATATCGCCGGTGCTCTGAGTAATAGTATAGTATGTAATTACGCTGTCGGGTTGCCTATTTAAAGGTTGCACAAAATTTACAAAAATATTCCTAAAAATATTTATTGGCGCCGTGCATTTTAAAATCGATTTTTTAATGTCAAAACCATTTTTTAAGGTAAGAAAATTTACCATTTATTATTTAATCAAGTAATTGTCATTTTAACCAAGTTATTACAGCCTTTTTGGATAATTTTGCATGCACTTAGTTTTAAGTCTCTTATGTGTCAATTTAATTTGCTAAATTAAAGTGGAAAAAATGTTGGGTGTAGCGAAGATCTCACATAATTTTTATTATATCTTTGGATTTTCGTTAATTTAAACTTAATAGAAAAATTTAAGTCACGTTAACTTGTAGTTCACACAGTTTTTTTTTAAATTAATTAAATTAAAACTACCTGACTTAGATTTATTTGTACCTTCGTAATAAGTTACACTACATAAGTGTTATTACATGTCAATTATTACATTATAAAAGAAATTAGGATAAGTATTACATGCTAAAAGAAATTAAGATGAAACAATCCACAAAAATAACATTATTACAGTAATTAAAAATAAAGTTTCAATAAAGGTATGTGGATTCTCCGTGGCCCAAGTTTGGTAGTTCTAACTATTAACATAAATCGACAAATAAAACGAAGCTTCATCAGAAAAGAAAGTACGGTCCACAACATCATTATTGTTAAGAATCGCATTAAACCATTGGCAAAACTGCACTCTCTTTGGATAATCTGGTGGAAGGAGTTCTTGCAATACTGTGATCTTATATGGATGCTTTTCCAATTTTTTGGTTAGTGCTTAATGGCAAGTACCAACAGACATTCCTAAAAAATTATGGCACTGGTAACAAATATTTAAATTTTTATTTAAAATAGTATTCTTACCGGTCTGAGTAGACAACTTCTTCGTCGATTTGTAAGGACTGTGCCCCATTCGGGCACGTATATTATTAGGAACAGGTTCTGTAAGCACGGTAAGCCTTCCAATGGACTTTCCCTTACAAATACAATTCTTGTTTTTAAAGCGATTAATTAGCATACAACTTTGGAAAGAATATGACCAAGTTCCATCCTTTTTTCAAGTTCCACTTCTAAAATGTGCCATTATTATAAATTCATCTTGTTCCGCAGTCCACATTTTAAACGTTTTCTTAAAGTAAAAAAACAGTTTTATTGACATAACCTCAGTTACAAAAACACATGTAATTTACCCTTAAAACATAAAATATGCAAAGTAGTCCTCAAAAGAACTTTTTAAAGCTTGTATGGTTCGTTTTCGAAAATAATTTGATCAAGAAAATCAAAAAATTCTCCAAAAAACTATCCAAAAATCAAATACCGCCAACAATGACCAACTCTGTCAGTAGTGTCAGTCAAGTCAACTGTTAAACAGAGCTTGCTGTGTTGCCAAGCCTAATTTATCCTCATAAAAGGTGTGTTCTTTTGACCATTAACCTGCACTGATTCTGATTTTTTCGTAATTTTACCATTTTAGAAGATTATTATTATCAGTAATTTTGATTTACACACTTTCTGCTTTGTTTAGAAACTGGTAAATGGTCACATAAAGGAAAATAAAAGTAGGCAAAATTTATGAATTATTTCTAACAGCAAAATTGTTAATAGGAAAGAATCCAAGCAGTGAAGGCACTATTACAAACCAAAATCGCGTGGTCACGTGGTTTACGGACAATAATGAAGGCACTGCATAACCAAGCACAAAGCTTAAATAAAGAAAAAATAACTGGCAAAACAGCTAATTGTCAGAGAAGGTCGGCTGGTTTTGCTTGGTTACATAATACTTTTATTCAAATTCCACATTATAAAGAAATAAACTTAAGCTCTTTAAAAAATTAAATAAAATTAAAATATAGGGTTAATAAAAGTGTCTTTTATCTTATTAAAAAAAACTAAATTTTATATTGTTTGTGAAACGCGATATTAATATCAAAGATGTTTATCCCAATCTCGGTTTTAAATTGTGGACGGGCCGGGCTTTACTTCCTATAAGGCGATAATTTGGTCTACGATTGTCGCAAGTGAACCACCTTAAACAGGATAGTTTAAAAAAATTATAATTTTTTTTTTTTTATCTTGGGACAGTCCACGAAGGCTGATGCCTAACCACAACTAACCACAACTAACGTACCGTGGGTGTCTTCAGTGTGGTGAGAGGGAGTTTGTTCACACGGGACTTAAATTTTTGGAGATTGGGAGGAGAAGGAAAAACTTCTGCGGGCAGCAGGTTCCACAGTCTTGACACTCTAGGGATGAAGGAACAGAAGAAAGCGGGAAGTTCGGGGCCTCTCTAACTGTGGAACTGGCAAGTGATGCATAAAAGTTGCACTAGGTGTTGTTCTGTTGGGAGCTGCCGGAGAAGGAATTTATACTGGCCAACTCCTCTGAGCAGAAGCCGTGAAAATATCATTCTCGATAGAAGAGCGACAGATCCCCTACAGCTCGACGGTGGGCAAGAAGAGGTAGCCTTTCTGTGAGCGTTGGATCATTAATAAGACGAACGGCTCTTCTTTGAATGGAGTCCAGAATGCTAAGTGTTGTAGGGGACGCCATTCCCCCAGACATGAGAACAATATTCTAAAGAAGGTCTGATTTGGGATACATACAGAGTGTACCAGATTGGAAAAAGAGAAATATTTTCTGGCTCGGAAGAGAAATCCAATCTTTTTTGAAGCTGCCGAAGCTATGGATAAAATGTGTTTGTGCGCAGTTGAGAGGTTATTCCCAAAAGTAACACCGACAGGATTAAACGACTCTTTGTTCTTGCAGAACTTGGCCGCCACTCATATGTAAGGGATGATCGTTTGCAGACTTTTTTCGCGACGGGGAACAAGACTGTGTTTTCGAGGCATTAAACTGAACAAGATTTTTGGCGCCCCAATCCAAGATAAGTTTAAGGTCTTGTGAAAGAGATATCTGCATTGACCTGCGCTTTATTTTTGAAATCAGGATTACACGGTGGCTTTCCAACTCTTCGGGAAAATGGCCGTGTCGTAAGAAGATCCGAAAGAGGCGAGTTAAGATGGGTGCAAGCTCAGGAGCACATTTTTTTGTGACGATTGCTGGTACGCCATCCAGCCCAGACGATTTCTTAGTTTTAAGAGAAAAAAGAATACGCTTGATCTGATTGGCACTTTAAAAATTATATCGGACATTTTATATGAGAAACAGGGACAACTGTTGGAAGGGAAAGTTAGTAGAAGGATCAAGCGTAGAATTGGCAGCAAATTGTGTGGCAAATAGTTCGGCCTTTCCTTTGAGGTAGAGACAATTCCATCTTCAGAGATTAGGGGTGGAAAATAATTTGTGCAAAAGTTCTATCTAATATTTTTGGCGAAGGACCAGAAAGCTTTACTGCCATTTGAGCATGAGAGAACTTTATCTTTTATTCGATTGTTAAAATGTTCTTTTGCTTCTGAGATGGTCTAATTATGCTGATTTCTCCGCTTCGATGCTAGCCTATCGATTTTCGGGACAGGGGTTTTGAAGAAACTTTTTGTGGGCTTGAATTTTTAAAAGTCTGGCTTTATCATTAGGATTTAGAAAACCACAGTTTGTGATTTGAAGTTGGCGGGGTTCTTTTAGTGTGGGGAATATAGGTCTCATAATGCCTAGTTGAATTGTTTCGGTAATTTGTTTACAAATTTCGGAAGGATCGAAAGTAGAAAAGCAGGTAGGATCCCAAGGGTAGCTGGCGAAGAAATCTCTCAGACCATCCCAGTCGGCCGAATTGTAGTGTCAGACGGCTTCATGGCGGCATGCTTTCAGTTGCCTCAAAATGAGTGGAGTAAGATAAGGTGACCAAACCATGGTCAGAGCGACCAAGGGTGAGCAGTTGCGCGCGATGCTTGATAGAGTTCGGGGGTGGAAGTAAGAAAGAGATCTAGGGGGTTAGAATTATAGGTGGGAACCCTAGGAAAGTAGGTAGGTTCCATAATTAGATTGGTGAGCGAGTTGCTGATTGGTGAAATTTTCTGCTGCTCTGCCTTGTGTATCAGTTTTTGTGGATCCCTAGCCAATCCTTATTATGAACATTAAAATCTCCGGAGAACGATTACTTCGGCCAATGGAAACTGGGAAATAATATTGTCGATCTTTATTGAAAGGAAATCAAAGAGCTCGTTGTAGGAATTGTCGGACGGGGACCGGTATATACAGCAGATAAATTTGGTAGGAGATCTGAAAGAAAGTTTAAGCCAAGGAATATCAGGCATACCTTCATTCGGAGGTTAGAAACCCTAACTTCTGTGAGGTCGTTGCGAACGTAAAGCACAAACGCCGCTTATGGGGTCGAAAAGATGAAATGAGTTCATAACCTGGGAAAATTAGGTGGTTGGTTGCTGTTTTGGGACTTACTTGGAGTTTTTCGGTAGAGAAATAGTATGGGTTTGGAGGATTAAAGATATCGGAGAACAGAGCTTTACGTTGGAGTTAAGCCTACATATATTTGTGAAGGATATTAGACTTTTCGATGGTGGCTCCCTCATCGAATAAAATACCCTCGCCCGGAGAACCGAATGGAGGGGTATTTTACCTCCGGATAACTTTACGTTCGGGTGTGCCATCATCATTATTTTCAAATTTTAGTAGAGTGGAAAAAAAAAAGAGAAAGAAAAAGAAAGAAGAGGAAGAAGGAAAACTAAAAGAGGAAGAAGGAAGAGGAAGAAGGAAAACTGACTCACCGCCCAGAACTCGAAACGTCCTGAGACTTCACGAGTCCTTTAAAGGGCAAAACTATCCTGTATTTATTTTTCATGTTTTTGTAAAATCATTAAAACCGTAAAAAGGCCTGAAGCGCGCTGATATTATCATTTAAATAAAGTTGCTTTGGTAGAAAATTATTAAATATTTTCTATTAAAATTAATTAAAGTTGTCACTTCCATTTAACCATTTGACTAAAGAGTTAATTAAATTTAATATTTAATATTAAAAAAGACTTAAAATAATTTCATTAGACTAGAAATAGAAGTTTAAATTAACAATATTGGTTTATAGTAAAGTTTTGATATAAGGAAATAATAATCAACCGGTATTGGCTTAGGGGATTTTAAGTTTATTTACAGCCAAATTAAAGTTGATTTAAATAACCTTATGCAAGATATCTTAGAACAATACAGTTACATAGAGCTGCACTTTGCATTCTTATATTGGATACTGTTTAAGAATAAAGAGTGTATAAGTAAGTAAAAGGTTTTTTTTTTATTATAAGCATATAACTAATACATTTCTAAAATAAAATAATAAAAAATAAAATGCCATGAAATATAAACCTTTTTTTTCTGTCCTAATGAATTCAAAAGTATATAGAAAAATATTAGGCGGCCGTCTTTTTAAGGGTTGGATTGTTTTTTCTTCTCAATTTTTGTAATTTTATTCGGCAAATTTACTTTCTCTTCCAGTTTTTTACCTTAAAATATATTTTAGCAAGTCTTAAGTCAACCCCTTTTCTGTGTTTATTTCAGCGTAAACTCCAGGGGTCAGCGAGTTTAACAAAGAGATTGAAAACATATTTTTTTAGGGAGAATAAATTAAAATATATTTGTCAAGACAATACCAATATACCCAAGAGAATTCTGGCTTATGAAAACTTACATAACCCTAATTATATTGTTATTATTGAATTAATGTAAAAGAAGTCTAGACTTTTTATTTATTATCCACTTACCTGCAAACCTGTCCGTGTACAAAGTGTGGGAAATCTGACCTTCCACTGTTCTGTGATTTTGTAAGTTACGGAAAGAACTGATGCACTAAACTTATGTTTTCTGTCGCAAACCATTAAAAATAATGTTTGATGAGGTTAGCCCCATTTTTAAAAGATACATCAATTAAAAGATACACAGTTTTAAGTTAAATAGTGTCTACTTACTCCATTTAAACGAATTTTGACAAAAACAAAATTAAATAAACAGAAAACAAGCAAATTTAACATATTTAAAAAAAAATGGGGTACAAAAATAAGTTAAAGGCAAGAAATGCTGTTAAAATTTTATATTGCAAATCCACATCACGTACCCTTTTTTTTATAGTTTTAGCTAAAACCCATAAAAAGAGTTTGGTATTTGTATAAAATCGCGGCGCCACTTTTTTGGGATGTAAAATCAACCTGATTATAATTTTTTAATTGTCAAATACTTTTATTCTTAAAGTTTATCAAAAATAAAATAACCTTAATAAAGTTAAAAAATGTCAATTGTTTAATTAAAAAGAAAAAATAAAAAAAAAGGTGAAAAATAAAAAAAATTATATTTTTAATTTTTTTTTTTTTAATTATTTGTGTTTACCCATAAAATATTAAACAATTCTCTAGAAATTGGTAAACTTAAATAAATGCATTTTATTGACGAAATAGTTGAAAAATACTCATTTTTTTATTTTTCAAAAAAAAAATTAAAAGATTCCTAAGTCCGCCGTAAAATGGAACAAACAAGGATACGGCACGGCCTTGGGGTCGGCGATTTGGCTCAATTTTTTTTTGTGGTGCTAGAGGGCACTTGGCATATCACAATATTAAAATACTAAGGCGCACTATTAAGAAAATCCGACAAAAAAAAGGTTTTAATTTTTTTTTGTGTAGCATACTTAAAATGTAACATCATTGTCAAACAGCTATGTGACCCAGGCGGTAGCGTTCCCGCCTTCAAATCCAAAGATTCCAGGTTCGATTCTGCTCCATGCCTTACTTTTTTTTTACGCAATTAATTATTTTTAATATTATTATTCTATAAAATACTTCTAAAATTTCTTTTAGTTTAGTAGTGTTCTTTTTATTCACAATTAGAGAAAAAAAATATTCTGAAGCCAATTTGCATTACATATTTATTAACATTATAATTATTTGCAAAAACCAGAGTGATAGGTATTAAAGAAACATTTAAAACAATAATTATTACAACACACGGGGTTTGTAAGGTAATCCTTGAAAACATAGGTACATCATTTATATTCATCAAAACGATTCTGTCAGTACATAGTTTTGAGGTATAGATATGTAAACTAATGTTACAAATATTAAATTAAGAAATTTGGTATAAATAAATTTAACAAGTATTTATAAAAAATAGAAATATTAAAAATAATTTATTATGTAAAAAAAAAGTAAGGCATGGAGCAGAATTGAACCCGGAACCTTCGGGTTAGAAGTCGGGAACGCTACCGCCGGAGCCACATAGCTGTTTGATAAAAATATTACATTGTCGGATTTTTTTGATAGTGCGCCTTAGTATTTTAATATTGTGATATACTAAGTGCACTGTATCACCACAGAAAAAATTGAGTCAAATCGCCGACCCCAAGGCCGTGCCGTCTCCTTGAAAGTGAAAAAAAAAACCTGTCAATATCTCTGTTTTTTGATTATTTATGGTGGAGCCCCACTAATGCACAATTACCAAGAGTTTTAAGTTTAGATCACCTTAGTTAGTACTTCCGTAAAATTTTACGTAATTAGTGAAAATAGTGATTAATTATAATTGTCTTAAAACTATATTGTTAAGCATCCGGATCCAATATTATTAAAAAATAATATTGACAATTGGCTTAAGAAGAAACCCAGTTTTGGCGTGTATATTTGAATTTTTCATAAAAACGAAAAGCAAAACTATCTAAAATTACAAAAAAAAACATTTTCTACTGGTTTTCGGCACTGCATAGAACCCGGTTGTTTTAATTTTAATGATTTTTGCTTACATTTAATATCTGTTTCAAAGCAATTACGAATATAGTCGGCATAATTTAAAATTCATAAATCTCTCATATGGAAAATTCTATCCTTTAATCCTATGGGAAAACTTGTAATATCTTTTACTTCTGACGGACGTTACATCCTTTATGAATATGCAAATTCAAATAAGGGTTGTTTACGCTTTAAATTTGTTGGTAAAGAATTTTTGATTAGGTTAAGACTAGAATTAGTTTTTAACCCCGAAACGAGACCAGTGGTGTGCTCTTTACAGGTATGTTTGTTACTCTGTTTGTTTTAGGCGTAATATCCTAAAAGCAGCTGATGTAAATTTATTTTTCTTTTAACTTATTAGGTATAAACTTTTAATGTCATTATTTATTTATCATAAAACATTTTTTTTTAAACCGAAAAATATCTTTAGCCTTCTTCAGATGAATGCTAAAAAAGATACTTAATATTTTTTCCTTCAATGACACCAGACTTTCCGATTTTTTTAGTATTATGTATTTTTGGTATTCTAGTTATCCACATGGAACTACTAAAATTCAGTTTTTGTGAGTCTTTAGGTTTTAAGGTTTGGTCTGGGTTAGGTCCTTCTTAGTGATTTACCAGACCACATAAAGTATTGTTGTTGTAATTATTTTTATTATTTTTTTTAAGCTTCGACATATAAAATGTTAGGCATAAGCTGTCCCTCTCTTTTCCTTACTAGTTTCGCAGAACGTGCTGCAAGGGTGAAGAAACAGCCTATCAATCCTCAGTAACTTTGTAATCACGGACAGGTTGGGATGTACTGCCGTAAATCATGTTTTTCATAATTATTTACGCATGTAGGAGATAAAATTCACTATTGCTTATCAGAGTTTTTTTGAATCAAAACAATAATAAATGTGTTGTTTCGATTCTAAGGAAAGAAAACATGTTATCCTAAAAAATCCCAACTAAAAACTAAAAAAAATAATTCTACATAAAAAAATTAAGTAAAAACAAAAAAAAATCTAAATAAATTAATTAATGAAGCAAGTATTCAAACAATCCACCGCCTTCCGCTAAACAATGTCCTAAGCGATCATAGAAACTTCTTCGAACATTGTTTAACATCACAGGTGTAATTGTTTGAAAAACATTGCGAATTTTTACACGCAATTCATCAAGATTTATAGCGCGATCATCCCGAAAACCATAAATTTTGGATTTTGCATAACCCCAAAGAAAATAATCGTTAGGAGCCAGATCAGGAGAGCGAGCGGGCCACGGTATTGGAGCTCTCAATCCAGCAATAAGACGGTTTGAAAAAGTTTTATTTAAATTTTGTTGAAACCACACTTCATTAAATCGAGGACCTGCCAATCGTCTAATTTCTGGAACTATTTGCTGTTGCAAAAGATCCAAATATTTTTGACCAGTTAAGTTACCATCAATGAAGTATGGCCCAATAACATGTTCCCCATAAATACCGCTCCAGACATTTACCTTTTAAGAACGCTGAGTTCTAAGTTCAAAATACCTATGTAAATTTTCCTGAGACCAATAACGGGTGTGAGTTGGATTATGCCTATCATGGAGTGGAAATGTGGACTCATCAGTAAAGACAATGTTTCGAATAAAATCTTCATTTTGCCTTATTCATCATGTTTTCACAAAACTCCATTT
The DNA here is from genome assembly GCA_019359885.1 of Listronotus oregonensis. Taxonomy (NCBI): domain Eukaryota; kingdom Metazoa; phylum Arthropoda; class Insecta; order Coleoptera; family Curculionidae; genus Listronotus; species Listronotus oregonensis. Next base: position 64,199 of record JAHBCN010000164.1, read on the forward strand.
TTTTGATATTGTCCTTAGGATAAATTTCTTGGGTTTTTTGAACTTTGTATGAACGATACTTATTTTTTTTTTAATATTCTCCTCACCGTTCTTGTACTTAAATCAACCTCATCCGCAAGCGCACGTGTTGACAAAGTTGGATTTTCATTAATTAATGCCAACAAATTAATTTATTTCGCTTCCCGTTCCTCATTAACTTCTTGGACGTTTTGTATTTTATGGTTTCTGGGAGAAACGCACCCGTATTTTTGGAAATTATTTATAATTCTTGAAATAGTAGTAATTGCAGGGTGTGGCCTATTAGGATAATTTTCAGCAAATATATTTTTTACCCGCTGTAAAGAATTACCCCCATAATACCACTGAACAATTTTAACTTTTTCCTCAATTTGATAAATATTCATTTTAGGTTTTAAATGTTAAGGATTTCTTAAAAACACACCTGTTCTTACCTTAAATTCGCCGGGCGAAATAATTTTTTATACATTTATAATTCCCAACAAACTAAAAATTGTGTTACTTTGTTGTTTTCTACTGAACAAAAAAGAATGCATACACAAATAGCGGACGATTGTAAATTCGTCCGGTCCATTGCTATATACCTAGTAGGGTGTCCCTGTCTGTATAATTTCAGTTAAACAAATCGGTTATTTTTTAATCAAATCTGATGTACATTCGAAATACTTCTCGCTAAATAACTGAATAATTCATTGATCCTACAAGTGCCACAGTATAACATAATTAATTTTTATTAAGAATTAAATAAGGAAGGCGTTTAACCTAAATTTTATTTTTAATTCTAATAAAATGGAACGTCTATTTATAGCAAGGACTATAAAAGACACTCTTGTTACGTGTATAATAAATAATCTTACGGTATACATAAAACCTACCTATACTGAATAATAACATCAAAACTACAACGGAACGAAATAGGGGATCATTAGTACTTATGTAGCAGTAGAAAACCTTTCTAAGAAGAAATTACTTATTAAACCATGAATCTTAAGCAGAACGGGTACTATAAAGGATTAATTAGGGAAACAATTCACAAAGATCAGAACAAGTGAAAAAATTTTAACTTAAACAAAACTCAACAAGACCAAACATTTATGACAATTCCGTATATTAGAGGAACTTCGAATTAGATCCATAGAATCGGAAACAAGTACCATGTTAAAACGACATTTAAATCCCAAACTACTACAAGAGTTATTCTTACTAAGGCGAGATCGGACAACAATAATTCAAATAAAGACTATATCTACCAAACTCTCTATGAATGTGGTAAAAAATACATTATGGATCAAAAAATAACACCTAAAATTAGAGTTAAAGGACACAAAAACCTACGAAACGAGGTAAAACGTTGAAGTCGGGGCAGTGCCGGATTTATATTTTTTGGGAGTGTAGGCCGTTTTATTTCCGCCACCCCGTGTACGTTTCTAAAATAATAATTTTTCACATGTAGTAAAAAAGGAACTAAAGATAATTAAAAGAATAAATAAGTAATTAAGAAAGGGCAATAAAGATACAAGAATAACAATTTTTAATTATCTATAATATTAACATAGTTTATGGTGTTTATTATCTCTACTTCTATGTAAAGAAGAGCCAAAGAATTTCTTTTTTTCTTAGGATGATAATTTTTTACACGTTTTAAATAGAAAAAACTTCTTTCCCCAGAACAATTCGTAGCCGGAGTGGAAAGTGCGATGCGGAGAGCTATATCTAAGTTAGGGTAAACGTTAGATAGAGATTGATTTTTTAGAAACGTTGAGAGACTGAGTAGTGATTTTAATCTAGGCTTCACTGCACATTCTGCGGTTTTATTAGAGAAAATGTGACTGTAAAAATGCACATATTTTTGAACCAAATCTTTCTCTAAATCATTGGTATAATATTTCACCAGTGACTGGGCTTTTTCCGTAACTATTTGTGTTGAAAATTCAGTCATTTGTGTTAAAAATATATTTTTTAAGTGCCTTCTCTGTGTTTTAGCCCTCAGTCTATCAAAGATGACCAAAAAGGTATTCACTCTAAAAAAATCTTTGGAGCCGGAGAGTATTTCAGGTTCTTTATTCGAAGTCTCATCCGTCATTATTTTTCTTTTAGGTTGCCTCTTTATTTCATTTTAACATTGCTTAAGAGCTCTCATATCAATTGCTTTTTCTTCGAAATAGTCAAAGTTTTCTCTCTCCGCTATTGTAAACTCTACTAGAGATCGGATACCGTCAATACATAAAATAATAAAGATGAGCTCTGAATCTGAGTACTCACTGTATTTAATCTTTCTAAATTAGCATTCCAAAATACGCCCCTAAGCCGCTGCCTATATGGCCTATTGACAAATCCAGGACAGTCGGGGGTGGCCGAAGATGTCAAAACAATACCGTATACAATGATCAAAACCAGAATTTATTCATACAGAAACTCACTTAAAGAAAAGAAGATTTAAAGAAGCTGTAATAATCCTCAACAATCAGAATGTATTAAGCAAGCCTAGTATTGACATTTCAAATTCAGGTAGCTGTTGATGAACTGTAAAGTCGTTGCTCTAAGGGTAGTTTCTTAGTTATCACTTGAAAACGGTTGGGGTTACATACTAACCGAAACGTTGTATACCAATTAACAATTAAAGATAATAAACTTCAATAAATATAAAAGGGTAACTGATAATTTTACATTTTATAAAAATTATTATTTAAACCTATACTAACAATTTTTTTTTCAGGTCCTTAGAAATATTAAGTTATCTATTGTTTAGGTAAAATTTTCCCCATAGGAAGTAGCTGGGTTGCCCTCAAAGTCTGATGGTTCTGTTAGTTTAGGCTATAATATACCAACTAGACTATAATACCTTTGATTGAATTTGGTGGGGGTATTTCTTGAAATGTCCTTTGCTTTTTTAACTAACTTTTTGGATTAAAAAAACACTAAAATTTCATTAATAGAACTTGGCAAATGATTTCCTTTTCCGTCGATAATGCAAATGCAAAATAACATAAAATAAAGTTTTCTTGATAAATTAAAGTAGCTATTATTTTATATAAAAGAATTTTGTTTGTTATAAATTAAAATGGACATTTTAGTCAGGAAGATAAAAAAAGCATGTACACCCTTATTAGATTGATTTCATTATGATAATTGATATGCTCACTTTTGAAAAACGTTAAAATTTAAAGGTAGCTAATTGTTCGTTTACAAAATCCTCTTTAAAATGCTTTTGCGTGTTTAAAGCCAAACAAATCAGTAATTTTCCATTAATATCTGACATTCATTTAACATTTTTGATATCGACAACCCTTAGTTTAAGCACCCATTTATAGTTCTTTAAATGAAATAGATAAATATTTTTGCATTTTTTGCTTCTGTTTTAGAATAATTTTACCTTCATTTTTAAATATAAATAATTCTCTAATTACCAGATTTATAATAAGACGGTTAAACTCTACCTTTAAATTTACTTCTTATGGTTATTTGGCTTTGCCTTCCTTACTTCTCTTAATATTCTAATGTTTTTTTAAATTGACATTTAGTCAATTTAAAAAAAGAAAACACCAAATATATTTTGTTTACTAATTAACCTCACAAGTGCAGGGAGTAAGTTAATAAATTAAATAAATGGAACATCAGTTTATTCTTTTATTATAACAAATATAGACGTTTATTTATAGTTAGTACGATAAAAGGCAATATTGATATATTAATTTTAGTTTGGTAACCATTTTTTTTTGGTTTAGTCATTTAAAATTATACAAGAACTTAAACCCAAATTTATATTTGAGTTTGTTACAAAAATATACATGTCCTATAATTTATGTCAGATTTTTAGATATGATAATAAAGTATCTTTAAAAGTGTTAGACAATGTTATGGTTTCAATAACACTTTTTCACATAACACGTTTTCAAGTGACAACTGAGTTGTCACTTGAAAACGGTTGGAGATACATCACTAACCGACACGTTGTGTATCAATTAACAAATAAAGACAATGGAAGTCCAAGATTTTAGTGTTATTGAGATAATAAAGTAGTAATAAGGCTTTTTGAATTTGGTGTTTTTTGACTTACACAGTATAGAAAATATAAGGTTTTTTATTAACTATATATTAATATCTATTAATCCTTTTAATTTTTTTTCCAAATGCAATAATAGTGTCTATAATATATCTTATATTAAATTTTTTTTCATTTCTTTTCTTGTTACACTCTGTATATTTTTTTAATATGCTATAACCAACTGCCCTCCCATATATATCTTTTATTATCATGCTTTTATTTTTGCAAAAAGAAAAACATTTATAGCATATTTTTATTAGTGTTTTTCTATTTTGATACGCGCCATTTTCGATTCGCCATGTTTGATTAGCCATCTTGAATTACAAATTTTTTACCCCTAAGATAAATGTTTCATCAATATTTCCCGTATTTTAATATTTTGATACTCGCCATTTGGAATCCGCCATCTGGGATTTAGAAGTTTCTAAATTTCTACCTCATATTCGTAATTGGTGACCCCGAAAACCCCCCGAGTAACAATATTCAGGTCAAAATATTGAGTAAAAATATGTTTTAGCCAAAGACCCAAAATTTCAGTTGCCACTTTTTAAAATTGGGATAGAATAAAAGAAAAAAAAAGTGCTCCGACAATCTTTTCCAAATTTTATGAGCTTTTCGTTAAAAAAAATATTGAAATTCGGTAAAGCTTGACGTTCTGTAGCCATTTTTGAAACAGTCTACCTCGTATCATGCCACTGTGCGACAGTGAACATTAAGATTGTATACAACATTTAATAAACAAATAAAGAGAAATCTTACCAAAAAAAAAAAGATACCAATAAAAAATTTACCTAATTTATATATTTTAATCTCTAAATATATAAAAGTTTGTTTAAACGTTACAGTAATAATAGTTGGCACGCCTAAAAATAAGTAATATAAAAACCGAAGCAAAACTGTTCCCTGTTATGCCGATGTTTGTCCCCTATACTTGTTTTGAATTTTTCTGCTATAAAAAGCAATAAAAAAAACTGTAAATAAAATTAAGAAACTTATTATGTAGTGAAAATGCAAAAATACAAGGGTCTAAGGAAAATATCATAAAAGGCATGGAGAAAGGATAGGGCTATAAAAATAAAACAGTGGAGAAAATCATGAAATACTGGATCGGAGAAAAGACACCCACGGAACAAAGTAGGACTCTAAACCCTTTTTAAAGCGTTATTGAAGGATATGAGAAAGTAACGGTTAAGGGTACAAAACGAGAAAATATGGATAGGTGTAAAAGAAATTACGTCTAAGAGATCCCGGATATAACCGCTATAAATTCACTGTGTTAAAATTGAACTGAATAAGTTTCAATTTAAATTTGGGGATAAACTGATAATCTGAAAGCAAAAGGTCATAATCGGTAATTTTAGAAAAGTAAAGCTTGGGGAAACACTGTAAATATTTTTCATTTAATAAAATAGGTGCAAAATGTGTTATAATTTCTAACTGTTAGCTACAGAAATAAATAAAAAAGGTACCGATAGTTAGAAATTATATTCATGAGTTTTCTAACATGACCCTGTAGAATGAGAAAGCAGTATTTTTAAAGCCCATATTAAGTTATGCATAACTGCCCAATTTATTTTTTTTTTCGTGACGTTTGCGAGATATGAAATTACAAAATTTTATACCTGTTCGCGATTCTGTCGATCTTTTTACCTTTAATATACGAAATTGTTATAAATGTTTAATCCTGTTGAGTCTTGTTCAAGTAAAAGTTTTTTTTTTATTATTTTGATATTTGTCCACTGTTTCTGCTCCCTAGATCTCTAGATTTATTAATTATTTCTTCTTGCCGGGATCTCTTACTGTTACATAAGGTTTTCTAATAACAAGTCCGTTAGAGTGATAAGAATTTTGGTGACCAGTGTGGGTAGGTTCTCTGCATACCGAGGTTTGTATATGTCCATTATTTTGTTTGACTAGAACGTCGAGAAAAGCTAGAGCCGAATTTTGCTCCTTCTCCAGTATGAATTTGATACAAGGTTGATGGCAATTTAAATGTTTTAACCTTTAAGTTCTTCGTCATTACCTGTCTATACAATAAACGTATCGTCAACAACTTCTCAGCTAAACTTTTGGTTTGATTAGTGCGGTCTTAATTGCGTGTTTCTCAAACCATTTCATATTAATATTTGCTACGCTACGGCTGGAGAGAGCCATAAACCCATCGGAAGTCCATCAATCTGCGCATACTACCTATCTTTTACATGAAAATAGATACTACGGAGGCACAACTTCAACAAATCCGTCACTTTATCCAGCCGCAGTGAGGTTCGTTCTACTAGTAATTTAACAATTCTTTTACTGGTACATTTGTATACAAACTTTTTACATCAAAATTTACAAAAGTATCGTCTGGTCCTATTTCTATACTTTCAAGAATCTTAACAAAATGACTAGAGTTTTTAACAAAGGATGGTGACCAACCGACTAGTGGTTTGATCAGGTCTCAAAGATGTTTTGCCAGTGCAGTCGTGGGTACATTTCTAGAACTGGTGGCCTTAAAGGTATATTGTCCTTGTGTATTTTTGGTAGTCCATAGAGTTGTGGAGGTTTACTGTTATAAGGTGTCAAAAAAACAAGAAGAGTATACATCCAGCTCTTGTTAGGATAAATCAAATAAAGGCAAGTTAGAAGAGTTGTTAGTTCGTAAACACTTCTATATTTATTAATTGCTGGTATGCAATTGGGCCTTTGTAAAAAAAATAATGGCATGAAAAAGGCAAAAATTATCTTGTACGAAAATAAGAACATTTTTTGGTTTAATTTATTGACTACTACTATAATTATTATTTTTCTTGCATAAAGTTCCTGGATATACCGGAAATAAATTTTAGGTGTTAAAACTGTACCAAATAAGTTCGCATTTAAACTCGGGGGGAAAATGTATTTAATTGGGGGGCGTGTGGGGGTAATAATTAATTATGTTTAAGCAATTAGGGAGCTAAAATACGAAAACCCGTGAGTTGTTAGCAAGGTGTGCCCAAGCTTATAATCAATTTTGTTTTATTCCCGTTGTAAGGTAGGTACACAAAACCGATTTGATATCCCTTAGTTCTATAGTTATTTAAAACAAGCGCTGTTTAATTTTCGTTTGTTTTGTTGATTTTATGACTTTAACAATATTATTTTACTGGTGAAATGTGTCTACTCCAAATAAAAGTATTGGTAACAACGTTTTTAAGCTTTGTTGATTTTTACTTTACTTTTTATTTATATAAGCTTACCAAAGGAAATTATTATTTTCAGTCTAAATCCTAAACAAAGAAACGAAAGACAAAATTAAACTGTTAAATACCAATAATTGCTGAAAGAAAAGGTAACAATTAGCACACGGGTATATTGTTAATTTAAATCTTTTGGGAAAAATAATAAAAACGTGTCGTATAAGGCTTTGTATCACAATATCTGTATTTCTGGATATAAAATATTTTTAAAATATTTATGTAAAAATTGTTAATTAAATTCATATTTACATTATGCCATGGATCATTTAGAGCTTTTTTTTAATTTGCGGTAATAAAAAGATGTACCTATGATTTTAGTCACAAAGATGTATTTCTTTATTTATAATTAGTGTAGTATATAGTTGTTTTAAGATCCCAAAAAGGTTTTAAAAAAACCAATATAATTTCAAATCCAAATTCAAGAAAAAATCGCTATCGATGATAACTGAATAATGAATTTGAGAACACTGCCAATGGAGTCCAATTTATTTTGCCACTTATCTCTAAAGTTATTAAAGTAACTAACGTCGTCCCTCTTATTATTTTCGAAAGTTTTATCGCGTACCCATATGTCATTACTTACCGCATTTCATTAATAATTTTTAAAACATCAATCCCACACAAATTACTTGCAGAAGTTATTTCTTTTATTTTGTCAACTTTCAATCATAACGGGCTTTTGGTATTTATTTAAACATGATTTTTGTTGCGTTAAAGATAAGTTGGTTTCTGATTCTTATTTTTTTTTCGATGACTTAGGTAATATTTTTATTTCTAAGCTAAATGATTTGATACTATTTTTAGTATAATTTCTGCTCTAGCAGCTCCCAATAGAGCAACACGTCTTTCTACTCTCAGACATTCCCTTATAGAACATTACTGATAAGGTCACTACTAGCCCTAAGGAGACTACGCTACACCTCGGGTCTGGTACTAGAATGTCACCGTGCCCTTGAAGGCAACCTTATTGCTGACTCGTTGTCCAGGAAGCGTAATTACATACTATACTATTACTCAGAGCAACGGCAACAGAGGTTGCTCTGAATCGCAGTATAGATTGTAGTGATCAATACGCGCAAATTTTCGCTATATAATATACTACGGCCCAGAGCGGCGCTTAAAAATATTATGCAAAATGCTATGTATGCATGTTTTAATAGTGTGAAAATGTGTTGGATTATTATGAACTCTTAATAATAATATTATTTATTTTAACAAGAGGCCACAACACAAATAATTATTGCGAATCTTCGATAAGGATTTTTAAAGATTTGGTCTTGCAGCTTGCAGCGATGTAAAGCTTTTAATGCTTGCGTCCTTATAGACTTTATTTGTAATTTTTTTGAAAATTACCATCAACGACGTATATTACATTTGCAAATCACAGAAAAAATAAAAATGATTTACTATATTCTAAAGTAAAATCAAAAGCAAAAAACATTGTGGTCAATAAAATATCTGAATTTCAATACTTAGTTACCTCAGAAAGTGATGATAAATTACTTTATACGGTAGATACGGAATTCGGAATGTGTAATTGTATTGCTGGACAAGGAGGGCGCTTCTGTAAGCATATATGTGCCGTAGAGGAGAATTTTAATCTTGAGACTATAATATGAAGTCCTCTATTATCCGCTAATGATAGAAAAAATTTGGCCAAATTAGCGATGGGGGATAATATTAATGAAATGTTTTTTGGCGACATGATGGATACGTCTATTAATGAGGGCACCAAAGAACCATCTAACTGTGAAGCACCTAGTAATGGCTTTTTTTCTCAAGAAATGACATATGTTAGCAATTCATTCAACTACTTCTCTTCTTGCAGTAGCTGAAAACCTTACAACTAAAAAAAAATGAAGCCGTAAAAGCACTTAGCCAAAATTTTTCAAATATTATTGAAATGGTTAAAAATAACTTATCACCAGACTCAACAAACATTATCGTTTGACCTAATAAATGTCTTGAAAAAATTGAAATTCCTACAGAACTATTACATGCATTTGTTAATATAAAAATATTTGGCGTGAAAAAAAAATTAACGTTCAACCGACATCAATTAGTAGGCGCACACAAAGATCTGGCCTCACGTCTGGTTCCAAAAGGATTCAGGCTGGAAGGCCCGCCAAAAATAAAAATCTTAATAGGAAACGCAAAGCCTCAAGATCCTTAAGTGAAGCGGTCCTTGTTAATAGACGTAGTGCTAAATCTCACTAATGTATAGGTATTTTATTTTATTCTGTTTTATCTTCATAATTTTTTTTATATCAACTATGCCCATTTTTTTTAAGCTAATGTTGTTTTATTTGTATGAGTTTATTTTTTTTATTTTAAGCACGATATAATAAGTACATCAAGTATTTATAAAAAGTGTATTTTTTGTAATAATTAGAAAAATTAAACACTTAATAAACTGGTTTGATTTCCACTTAAATTCTAAGAATTTAAAATGTACAACTGTGATACAACCTACATTTGAGAACTCTGATAATACTGCCCTCTACATATCTCTGAAATAACTGCCTCGTGATGTAGTACTTATCTGTCAAAACGTTATTATGCTTATGCTTTTTGTTATTATAAAGTTATAAGGGAGTAAGGATAAAGCAGGTATTGTATCAATACAATAATAGTTCAGGACATTAAACAAAACAAATCTGTCTGAGGATTTTATGCGGGCAATAAAACCCCCATTTAAATTCCTTTGTAAGTACCCATCCAAAGAATTTCAACACATTTTCATAGTGATACAACATGCTATACAGCAGATTAAATATTTTTAACCGCCGCTCTTGGCCGTAGTATATTATGAAGTGAAAATTCGCGTGTATTCGTCACTACAATCTATACTGCTACTCAGAGCAACCTCTATCGCCGGTGCTCTGAGTAATAGTATAGTATGTAATTACGCGTCCAGGAAGGCTACCGGCACCAAACCTTTTGGACCCGAACCTTTCGTAGGTCTGACAGGGTCTGCGATGAATCTAATCAAAAGACACTCGCATCAGCAGTTTACAAGACGATGGGATGAAACAGTAAGTTGTAACTTTGGGAGGGAGTTACTGAACTATCCTGACAGAGATACAGCTAAATATTACTTGGCAATGCCTAGGGCGAGCCTTCGTCCAATCACTGGCATTCTTACTGGACATTGTCAACTGCGAAAACACCTCTTTAGAGTGGGTATAAATGACACACCTCTGTGCAGAGGTTGCCCTGCACTCTTATCCCAAAGAATATCCATACTAAGCGAGTATTGGCTTTCTTTGGCCGACATTAAGGAGATTTTCCCCGGCGACATTGTCACCTACTTTCAATCAGTAAGATGGGCGGCGTACTGAGTGAAGAGTTCCCTTTGGGAGGTAGCACAACGGGCTTACCGAGGTCTAGGAGCAGTGATGTTTATCACTTTCCTTACCTTCAAACTCAGATTCCCTCATGGTATATTTGGAGATGCAAGAATTCTTCTACTCCTTTCCATTCCTTTGTTTTCAGGGTGCCTAAAGTGGCTTACCGTACAAATCTTTTAATATTTAATTCTTGTATTAATAGATTCTTCACCAAGAAACCCAAGGTACGTTAGCACTCAGGCCTCAAGTCTTTGTGGACTGTATTAAGGATGGATCCGGGGAGGACCATAGGGGCCATGATTTTTCCCGCTTCAGACAAATCTGTATAGAGGCGCGATAATAAAAAAAAAAACAAAAAAAAAATTTTAGAACAAAATGTATGCGGAAAAAAAAAAGAAATGCCTTAAATTTGACAGTTTTACAGTTCTTAAGACTTCAAATAATTGAAAACATAGATGACTGACATGATGCTTAAAAGCTTCTTTCAAAAGATCAAAAATATTAAGGTAAAAACGGACATAAATCTGATGAAACTATGAAAGACCAGGTTGGTGGAAAGGCATGATGTTGTCCTACAATTGGGGTATTTATTATTAAAAGTATTAACAGCTTAAAAGTCTTTACCTAAATGAAACGATAGAGATGTAGAAACAAAAGCTGATGGATTACTTAAGAATTAAGAAAATATAGCACGATAGTTGCTATTACATGCTTTTCGAACTGCTGGACATGTACACAGGGATCCAGTACTTTTCCTCGACAAAAAAATGTTGACAAATATTCCTTGACCATTTTATGCAATACCTAAAAGGATGTAAACTTTTCAAATGTTTGTACCTTAATATTAGTTTAAATTATTTGTTTTAAGAAGCTACAGCGTTAGCCAAACATATGATACAAGTTGTATTTTAAAATAAAAAGTTTTTTTATTTTATTACGTTCAGTAAATATGCACTTCCATCGGGCAACGATTAAATCAACTACATTTTTTTAAATATAATATATTGACTTAAAATCTACTAAAAAACTAAATATTTATTTTAATGGGCTACAAAAAATACGCTAAAATAGTAACGAAACCATTAAAAACATATTTTATGAAATCACTGAAGTTGCTAAACAAATATGGTTCACCGCGAGAATTATTTTGCAACCGAAGCTGAAACCTTATTTCGTCAATTATACATTTTTAGAAGTTACAATAAAAATGTATCATTTTTCTGTTTTATTTCCAAAAATAAATGGGTTTGAAAGGTCAAAGCTATACAAGGATTGGTTGAAAATTTTTTTTTTTAACAATTGGATAAGTGAACTTATAATTAAAAAGTTAATAAAACTCAAACGTTGCTGCTTTAAGTGGTAAGAAAAAATAAATTTGCATCTCTTAACGTGGTATTAAATAAATGCAATTCACCGACATATCGGTGAAAAGTCAATTTTTGCAGCACTTTCGGTAAAGCCGGAACTAGTTTTATTATGACCACCAAAGATAGAGTCTTTAGGAAGAATTAAATTAGGCGTAATAAATTTTTAAAACATTTATTTGTTTTCCCATAAAACTGCATAATGTGCGGTCGTTTGGACATCTTTAATCCCCCTTTTCTCAAAAAGAAGCAGAGATAGTTATAGGACATAATCTAGATTTTATATCAAAAATGATCCGTAGAATCCAAATTCCAAAAAATATACAGGATGTTCTGTTGAAAAAATCAAAGTTAATGTCGTTTCCGGGTAAACCGGAAGCGATAGAAACATGTTATAATATCCAAAATCGGCATCTTATGATATATTATGTCATCCCAATATTTGAAAGCCATATGTTTGTGGTCTCAAAAATAAAGAGCTAAGTAGTGATTTCGCTTGTCACCCGATATATATATATATATATATATATATATATATATATATATATATATATATATATATATATATATATATATATATATATATATATATGTATATATATATATATATATATATATATATATATATATATATATATATATATATATATATATATATATATATATATATATATATATATATATATATATATATATATATATATATATATATATATATATATATATATATATATATATATATATATATATATATATATATATATATATATATATATATATATATATGCAAAATAAACAACGGCAATTAAAGTTTTATTTCTTTTTTTACTAGAAAATAAATGTTAAATAAAATTCACTAAATTTAATACGTTTATTTTTTATTTCAAATATTTTACAGAATATTATTCGGTTTATTTTACTGTCTCACCAATTTATAATTGATATTGTTTTAAAAAATAAAACGCGTACACAAATAATGTTGCACGATTCAAGTTTTTTTTAGTTTAAAAACTAATTTCGCATATTTTGATAAAGCGGTGATCAATTTTTATTTTTGCACAAAAACACACTAGATCGGGTAATAATTACGCAGTCATTACATAGAATATCTAAGTCTTTTGTACCCTTAACACAATACAGCCTTTAAAATATTCCCATGTTCTAAGCCACCCCCATTAAAATGTCTTGTGGACTTGCTCCTGTGTATCAACATAAAAAAAACAAAGAATATATTACTTATACTTTAAAATATATATATACATTTAGTATTCTACACACAATATATATATATATATATATATATATATATATATATATATATATATATATATATATATATATATATATATATATATATATATATATATATATATATATATATATATATATATATATATATATATATATATATATATATATATATATATATATATATATATATATATATATATATATATATACTAAGTGACATGGAAAATGCAACAGCAGAATTATTTTTTTAAATTTTGATTAAAACTTGTAAACATATTTGCTATCATGGAAGTATATATATATATTTATATATATATATATATATATATATATATATATATATATATATATATATATATATATATATATATATATATATATATATATATATATATATATATATATATATATATATATATATATATATATATATATATATATATATATATATATATATATATATATATATATATATATATATATATATATATATATATATATATATATATATATATATATATATATATATATATATATATATATATATATATATATATATATATATATATATATATATATATATATATATATATATATATATATATATATATATATATATATATATATATATATATATATATATATATATACCGATAAAATTTTGAGGACATTGAGTCTTATAAAAACTTGTAAACATTTTTTTGAAAAATTTTGTCTTTTTTGTCATATCAGGATCCAAACAATATGAACATGTTTACTTAATATTCAGTGATTTTTCTGTGTTGGATTTGTTGGATTTCATTTGTTTCATTGCATTATCATGCCTAGATTTCGCAGACGCGCTAATTTTACTTAACTTTCCGAGTTTGAGAGGGGTCGAATAATCGGGTTACGTGAAGCCGGATTTTCTTTTAGAGAAATCGCTAATCGGGTGAATCGAAATGAAGCTATTGTAATGGGATGTTATCGAGCGTGGTTTCAAGAGGGCAGAAATTGACGAGTTAGAGATACTGGTTGCCAAAGACAGAACACGGAGCAGTAGCAATAAGTTCTGTTTTGTTACTGTTTTTGTACTGTCCCCATCTTGTACTACCTTTCACCCCAGAGCACCGTCGGCAACGATTGGTATGGAGTAGGTAGATACTTAAATGGAATATGGAATGAAACTCAGTCGTGTTCAGCGATGAGTCCAGATTCAATTTGGTCACACATGATGGCCGTTCAAGAGTAAGGAGGAAACGTGGTGAAAGACGGAATGTCCAATTTTTCATCGCACGGCATATTCATCGCACTGTGGGTGTTATGGTATGGGGTGCCATTGCTTACGGCAGCAGGTCACAATTAGTGTTCATTCGAGGTAGCATGACTGCCCAGCGCTATATCCACGCAGTTTTACTACACATCTGCTTCCCTTTTTGGAAACATTGCAAGATTTAATATTTCAGCAGGATAATGCACGACCTCATGTTGCACGTGTTAGTTTAGACTTTTTGGAAGCGTCTGGTGTAAATCTGCTTCAGTGGCCTCCTCGTTCCCAGACCTTTCCTACATCGAACATGTATGAAATATGATGGGAAGAAGGTTGCAAAATTCACCGCACCCTCCACAAACAATGGAGGCTCAACGAAACCAAATTAAGATGGCCTGGTATACAATACACCAAGAAGACATCAATCACCAAATCAAATCAATGCCGTGACGACTTAACGAATGTGTAGCGCGCAGAGGAGCTTTCATACATAATTAACATTAAGGTGGGATATCTCAGCTATTTTGCGAAATTTCGAGTTCAAATATTAATCACTTTCTATTTATCAGTAGACCTAAAATATGTAATAGTATGTTTAAAATTACAGCACCTCTACTCGGCGTAGCGTTTCTGTGTCACTTAGTATATTACAAATACAAATAACATTTTCTGAAGAAACTAACTGCAGTTATACATTCACTTTATTGCCTGCCAAATGAATTCTTATCAAGAAACTTCAAACTATGGTCGTTTAAAACTTGCATTTACTTTACGAAAATTTATTAAACAGCGGAACACAGCACAAGAATTTCCTAGATAAATTTGGGGCATTTTAATAACGGAGCTTTATTCGAGACAATGTAGCGTAACACAGCCCATAAGCTTTTCTCATGTAGATTTGAGATGTCTGTGTTGTAAATACCTATCTTACAATTTAGTAAGTTGCCCCATAAACGTGGAGCTGTAACGAATAGTTCTTCTTTGGAACAACGACTTTAGATTGTTAAGTAAGATTACATTTATTAATGGTTTTGAAATATTCTTAGTTAAAAATTACTAGATGAAAATGTCTTAAATGAAACTACTTTGGCAGTGTAATATATTTTTGGTTCTTCGAAATAACACCTGTTTCGTAACTACAATGGGACCACTTTGAACCTGGTCCCGGGGTATAGCGAACTGAAGGTCGATAGGACTGAGCAGTCAGTCCTATTGACCCTTATGAAATTGCGAATCGCCTAAAACAAAAAAAAAAAACCTATCTATGTTTTGGTGGCAAGTCGGATACTGTTGTCAAGATAAACCTAAATAAAAAAAATTATAACTAAATTTTTAAGAAATTTTTGGTTTTAAAAGTTTAGGAAATTCTGATGGCTTTTTAGTTCTTAGTATTTTTTAAATTTTATACCAAAATTTTTACAAATTTAATTTTTATTTTATTTTTCACTTAAGGTCATCTTTATAACGGTGACAGACTTTTTTTATATTCTCTTTTAGGACTGAGCACACTCAGTTCGCTATACCCCGGGACCAGGACCAACGTGGTCTCATTTTTTAGAAACTTTCTGTGCGAGTAACCCAACGAAAACTTACTGACACATGAATCCGTCACAGGTAACTATACAAGGGTGTCCGGAAATGACGATGAAAAATATTAAGGTACAATTCAACATAAAAAGGTATGAAAAAAAGTTTATATCAACATAGCTCCGAAAATGCTTCCAGAGGGAGCTACAGGCCCTTGAAGATGGTGTCATAAAAGCGGTTTTTATTCAATTTATTGGGATCTACTTACAATGCAAAAATTAGCTTCTACGTATAAGTTAAAGTGATTGGAGGTTACTTTTTGAAAATATCAGGTTACTCATATTGCAACCAGTGGCTTGGGAACAAAGGGGTGGTTAGTTATTGAGGGTCATTTTTTTTTTCCGAATGTATTTTTGGTATCTTTTAAAAAAATCATGTTTCTTTGACCATTTTTACGTTAAAAAGGTTTCCTTGGTATAAAGTCGTATAGTCGACGGTTTTCGAGATAAACGAACTTTAATGCTCGGATTTTTTTTTTAATAATAATTTTATTAATAAAAATACTAACCAATAAATAACAAAATAATATTTAATGTATTATTTTCTTTTTGGCAATGGGTGTAAGAGAATAACTACATTTTCAGTATTCAAGCATGTTCCTATTTTTATTACATAGCCTGTTTACTGTATTTACGCACTGCAGTCGTCCTTTTAAGTCCGTTTATCTCGAAAACCGTCGACTGTACGACTTTATACCAAGGAAACCTTTTTTACGTAAAAATATTCAAAGAAACATAATTTATTTAAAAGATAGCGAAAATACACTTGGTGAAAAAAATATGACCCCAAAAAACGAACCACCCCTTTGTTCCCAAGCCACTGGTTGCAATATGAGTCACCTGATATTTTCAAAAAGTGACCTCCACTCACTCTAACCTATACGTAGAAGTTAATTTCTGTATTGTAGGTAGATCCTAAGAAATTAAATAAAAACCACTTTTATGACACCATCTTCAAGGGCCCCCTCTCTCTGAAACCATTTCCGGACCTATGTTAATATGAACTTTTTTTCATATCTTTTTATGTAGAATCGTACTTAAAATTTTTCATCGTCATTTCCGGACACCCTGTAGAACAAATTTATCGTACATTTTGCATTTTTTCCAAAAACTAATTAGCTTCTGAAAATTAAGAGTTCGTATGAAGAGTTATCTAGACCCAGCTTAAAAATCTATTAGACCAGCATTAACATCAATGGTATAAATTTATTGCTTTAAAGTTTCAGAATAAACATCATTATCAAAAGCAAATCGGCAAGGAAAATAGAAATATTTTAATATAGCAAGTTGCTGCATAAAGTAGGAACTGTAAGTTATAGTTCTGTTGTTCTTAAAAACAATGACTTTAGATTTTTAGTTAAGATTTCATTCAATAATGGCTTTTAAATTTCTTTACTTAAAAACTATTTTTATAAAACTTTTATAAATAAACTTTATGGAGAATGTATTATTTTCATTTATTTTAGAATAAAGTAAATTATGCTGAAAACAGGATTTTTTTTTAATTGATAGTTTCGACGTATCTTTATAACAAGATTTTAAAAGCAAAGAAAATATCAAAGTTTTGCTATTTTCGTTAACATCCTGTCATCCTTTTTATATTTGGGAAGATAAGTCTAATATATATATATATATATATATATATATATATATATATATATATATATATATATATATATATATATATATATATATATATATATATATATATATATATATATATATATATATATATATATATATATATATATATATATATATATATATATATATATATATATATATATATATATATATATATATATATATATATATATATATATATATATATATATATATATATATATATATATATATATATATATATATATATATATATATATATATATATATATATATATTCATTTATGAATATCAGATGTTATATATATATATATATATATATATATATATATATATATATATATATATATATATATATATAAATATATATATATATATATATATATATATATATATATATATATATATATATATATATATATATATATATATATATATATATATATATATATATATATATATATATATATATATATATATATATATATATATATATATATATATATATATATACATAAATTACCACACACTTATCTGTAAATAAAAGTAGACAGGTTTGTGAATTTCGCCGAAAAACGGCAAGAAATTTATTGGGGGGGAAGGTTTTTTACTCAAAATTTAATGGTGCCACTTTAACCCCTTAACCACCAGGGCTATCACCCCAAATTTTTTAAATTGGACGAGGTTTCGTGTGATACATTATTTTAATGAGCTTTTTATTTTGTACATAGTAGTGTGGAGTAAAGCCCTTTTAAATGTTTGATGATTCAAGTCAGTACCAAATAAATAAACTTATCCAATAAATTGCTTAAAGTGTTTACCATTGAATTTTAAACAATAAAGTTAAGTCCAGATTCTTAACGCACATTTTGAAAAGTCCTTGTGCATATGGCCCTATATGCTGCTGTTATGCGGTTTTTTAAATCCCCGATGTTTTGGGGGCATTTTCTTCCGAAAGAAAAAGTCGTTCGGGCTAAGATCAGGTAACTGTGCAGGCCATTCTATTGGTCCTCTTATTCCTATCCACATTTGTGGAAATCTGTCGTTAAGCCAATTGCGAACATTTCTAGCGTAGTGAGAAGGTACCCCGTCTTGTTGAAAGTAAAGAAGCTTTTCATTAATTATCGCGTTACCGATCTCGTTTCTTTGGTTTTCCAGTGCTTCTATAATAATTGGATTAATTGATTCTTTTAATAGGTTTTGGTTAATCTTTCCCGTTGGATTTTCATTTAGAAATAAATGACCTATTACAGCATTACCGTGAATTCCCGCCATTAATTTTTTCTGGGTAGTGCGTGTGACTTTCTCTAAAAATATAAAGGTTCTGGTTAGTAACCAGAACTGCATCATTTTTACTGATTTTTTATTAGGTGAACCTTTATTTTTCTTTATATTTATAGGACTTATGTGACAGATAACTAATTTTAATATTTAATTATGATGCCTATATTAATCTTAAAGTGGGTGTTATTCCGCAGAGATAAAGTCAATTTTAAAGAATGGAACGCAAAAATGTACATAATAAAAAGCCCTTTAAAATGATGTATCACACGACCCCTTGTCCCATTTAAAAATTTTAGAGTTATAGCCCGGGCGGTTAGGGAGCTAAAATGGTACCATCCAATTTTTGGTAGAAACCCTTTTCCTTCAATAAATTTGTTCACGTGTTTCGACGAAATTCACAAACAAGTCCATTTTCGCAGATAACGTGGATGATAAGTTTTTAAATAAACACCCGGTATAAATATATATATATATATATATATATATATATATATATATATATATATATATATATATATATATATATATATATATATATATATATATATATATATATATATATATATATATATATATATATATATATATATATATATATATATATATATATATATATATATATATATATATATATATATATAATTTAAGTATTAATAAATATTTTTAATTAAGGCTTTAAGATGCTACCTGCAAAAGGATGATACCTACCATACAAACTGCCATTATTAGCTACATCAGAATTGAGATATGTTTTTAATTATTGTGAGTAAAAAAGTTGTAATACATAATTGTTTCTAGGCAAATAAAATAGGCAGAATTGCTTAACCTAGATTCAGTATTTACTAGATTTTAAAGTATTAAATAGTTTAGAACTGACATCGATAATTTAGCTTCTACTAGGTCCTTATATAGCGATTTAAATATGTTTCACCTGTATACAGAATGTTCACTCTATTCCAATATTACCAAAATGTCTAGACTGTGAAACCCGATGTCTCAGGCTGTTTCTTTCTAAAACCTCTATATATTTAAATAATGCAGCCCACAGATTAAAAAAGAATAACCTGCAAACCTGTATTGTTCCGACTTACTAAACTTTTTAGTTTTCCATGTATTTCCTACAAGGAGCTATTTAAAGTCAAAACAATAAATTTCAAAACGTTATTGAAAAAGTACGAGTCCTTAAAACCTTGGATGTAATTTAAAAATCTGAACCCAAGCATTCCCTTCGCTAAAAAGTTTATAAAAGATTTTATGTCATTTAGATTTACTGTACAGGAGTTCGCGAGTGTATGAACTTGGTAAACATTTTCCAGCATAAAATATAGCTTTCTTGTCCAATGAATTTTCTAAAACTTGTCCTAAACATGTGCGCTTAAAGATAAGTCTCTAAGTTAACATGCATTTTAAGGCCTTGTTATTTTTCTGTTAGTTATATTTTAAAGCTAAATAATTTCTAAACTGGATACTTGTATAACTGTTATTTTTTTAGGCAGCAAATCGAAATCCCACTCCTTCACTGTCACCCCTTTTTAATTGCCTTGTATCAGATCTACAAGATCCCAACGCCAAAAACTACAATAATGATATATTGCTTTCTTTAAAAATTGTTTTTTTATAATATTATTGGAAATATAATAGTAACAATAATAATAATAACCGTCTTTACCTTCAAGCGACCAAGGACGTCGTGGCCTTTTAAGCTTGGAGTGTATGCACGATCGGCTGGTTTTAAGTCTTGCTTGTCAAGTTGCCAATAGTACTGATCCACTGATGCAACTACTAAGAGCACACGAATGGGCTAATGTTGGAGCGTTTCTATTCAAGGCAGCGGGGAAATTCGGTCTTAGATTTGCAATAGATCCAAACGACGACCAATTACTTATAGGACTTGAGTCTAGAGTCATAAGACCTGCAGTTGAAAGAGCAGAACAGCAGATGCTCTTAGATGATCACATTAATAAGCCGCAACACGGAGTATTTTACCGAAACTTAGAAAGACTCAATCTATCTCGAAACCTCACGTTTGGGTTTTTAAAATCTTGTGAGCTTAAGTCTGAGACCGAGGGTTTCCTACTAGCATGCCAGGATGGGGCAATAAACACATTGGTATACCGAAGTCAGTTTTCCAACATTCCTGATACTGCTTGTCGAGCCTGTCGACAGCAACCCGAAACACTTATGCACTTATTGTCAGCTTGTCCAGCGCATGGTGTTAGTGGTAACATCCACTAACATATCGATGTGCTTTGGGTACTTTATTATCACCTCAGACATTACTATGGCATCAATGAAAGAGCAATTCTGCCATTTGATCCTGGCGATATCGAGGCTGTAGTGGAAAATGACAACTGTCGCATATATTGGAATTATGCATTCCCATCTACGCATCAAATTCGAGCCAATAACCCTGATATCGTTTTCCTTGATAAAAGGAATAACTCTATGTCTGTAATTGCGTTTTTCTTCCTAACGGAAACTAACATCGATATTAAGGAACGGGAGAAACGATTTAAATATCAGGATCTTCTTGGCGAACTTAGGAGGCTTCCGTTATACTCCGGTAACGTGCGATTGGTTGTCCTGATTGTCGGCGTTTTGGGGGGCATGAAGGAAAATGTGTTGGGGGAGCTGAAGTGTATTCCCGCATGTCAACATTCAACCAAACAACTGATGATGAAAATGCAGAAATCTGTTGTCCTAGGGTCCCTTGGTTTACTGAGGCAAATGAATTTGGCCAAGGATCACTGACAAAGCTGACGCGAGGTGTAGTCTTCGATACGAATGGCCTTCCACATGACGCCCTATGGAGTCGAAGCCATAGGATACGTCATGTTGGATCTTTGCAAATAATAATAATCGTCTTTTATTAAGTGATAAGGTTAAAATAATACAGTTAGGTATATAACCTGTATAAGATAAGATTTGTAAATCAATCCTATTAGAGCCAACCAAATAATTTACTAAAATCTTGTCTAAAATCTTGGCAAAACAATTTTTACTTAAGTTTTTTTTTTCAATAGAACTTTTTAAAAATATTGATGTCATTAATACTAACTGCCTAGTAGTTGGCAAGCGTAAACTTGGTAAACATTTTCTTACATAAAATATAGCCTACTTGTTCAATAAATTTTCTAAAACTTGATCTAAACCTTTACGTAGGTATGCTCGAAAATGGGTCAATGTTTATACAAATTCTTGTTATTTTTCATGAGTTTGGTTATCAAAGTGTATTATTTTGAAGTAAGCATTTAAACTGTTTTTCTTTGGACATTGACAACTTTTATTATATTATTAAAAAAGAGCTTCCCACTATTTAAATCTAGTTTAAGTATATTTTTATATTTTCATAAATAAGTTTAATATAAATTACTAAAAAATATGTGTCCGAAAAAAGAAATGTATGTAAAATACTAAAAATGTATAAGATATGTAAATAATACAGCGCTCAAACAATTAAAGATTTAAATAAAAGCTTTTAACTTAAACTAGAAGATAAAAGGATGCAGAAATTCTAAATATTTGTAAACCAGGAGGATACCTATATTAAGTGAAGCAACAAGAACTTTAATTTAATAAATGTGTTTTTTTTTTAATTTAACTGTATTTTATGTAAAAATAAACTAAAAATCTATGTTTTTATGAGTTTTATTGATATATGGCCGCAAAAAAGTAATATTTTGTTGAAAAATAAGACCAGAATATACTATATCAGAAAATACTTCGTGGCCCTACACTCCGTGTATTCAAAATTTTTTTGCAATACGGATCTTATTTACTTACAATTTTTCTTAATCTTGTAAACTTTAGTGGCTCTATGCTAAAGATCTCGGTTTAATGCCGGGGCCATATCATAAGCTTTATTTAATCGAGCCCCACTTAAACGCAATCTTTTAAATTATGTCGTTGGGACCCAGCGATAAGCTGTATAAAAATATTTTGAAATTACATTTACCATGCGTAGGTATGTACAGTGACGGCCATTAAATCTTGAGCAAAAAATTTGCCAAATTTGAACCTTTCTGTCAATTTTTGTAAATCGCTCTTTTTTACCTTGTTTTACTTTAATTACTATAAATAAAGCAAAAGGTAAAAGAAAATATTTATATTTTATAAAAACTAACAAATTAATAAATTAATTAACAATTCTATAAATTTAAACAAACTTAAATATCCTTGCAAACATATTTAATATTTTATTGCGGCCCTGTTTTTTTGTTAAGACAGAGTTTAGCCTTCGAGGTATCGAATGGACCAAAGCCCGGGCGTAGTCCGGATTTCCTCGTAACTCATTCCACGCCTCTAAAATTGTATCCTTAAGTTCGTTTACATTTTGCGGCCTAAACTCATTTTCCTATTTATTTTTTAAACTAATAAGCCCCATACCATTTAAATCCGGACTACGTGCGGGCCACGGTAAAACCTTGATACGCTGCTTTTCCATCCATTCATCGGCTTGCCGGGTCGTATGAACGGGACACTTCTTATCTTGCTGAAAGATAAAATTTTTGTCCTGAAATCGATCCAGTACAGAAAGAAGCATGATATTTTGTAGTAGATCTATATATACCTCCGCATTGAACCTTTCTTCGATAAAATAACATACACCAAGTCCTTGTGCACTTAGTCCTTTTGGGTATATTTTTAATCAAACTGTGTTCCTTAAGGCCTTTATACCTTAAGTATCCCATTTTAGCACGACTGAAACACTTTTTCATCGGTGAATATAATATTTTTCAAAAAATCGAAGGTTCCAAGAAAAATTGTGGAGCCAATCCAATGCGTTGTTCTTTATTTGCATTTGTTAAAAACGGTTTTAAGGCCGTCCGGTGGCAACACAATTCGGATATTTGCCTAATTCTTCGCCGTGCCGTTCTAACCGATGCTGGGAAATTGCTTTCCGTTTTGGCTGTAACTACAGATTCAAATGGTTGGTTTCTTAAAACATGAACTAAGTTATTGTCTTGTTCTTGATTCGATATTTTGGAGCGACCACTTCCAGCTCTTCTCTCAAAGGAGTGTGTTTCTTGCCATTTTTTTTTTAACAAAATGAATAGTACCCTTTGGGATGTTAAGCTCTGCCGCCCTATCCCTTTCTGGCCAACCTCTCTGCTCAATATAATAAATAATTAATACTTTTTGATCCAAAGTTAAGTTTGGCATTTAAAAAATATTTTTAGACACTGACAACGGACACCTGTTTCTTTATTGGGTTTTTTAACTGGTATTTATATTTAGTAGAAGGTGGCATAAGCCTATTTTACCAAAGGGAAAAAGAATTGCCCAAGATTTAATGGCCGTCACTCTACAAAAAAATAAAATATAGAGCCTAAACCAAGATTTTGTTTTATTATTTTTTTTATTTTTTATTTAACCTTTAATAAGTCCAATAATATTACATAATTTTTATTTTGCCTAATGGACTTTTAATTAGGAACTTTAAAATTTGTAAAAATCTTGTTTAATCTAAAATGTAAAATGACATTAAATAAGGGGATGGTTATTTAAAAACCGAGTTGCTATTTGAATTTAAAAGTAGCTTGGGGTGTTTTTGTCAGAACACGGATAATTTTTTTACAACGCTGGTCTTATAGCGGCTAAAATGTATTGCTTTAAGGGAACGTAATCATTTATTTTAATTTGCATAACTTAGAGGGTTCTCTGCGCTTCAAAGCCTTTACAAAATGTACAAAATAATTAGCAAATTATAATAAAACACACTTTAGAGGTTTTAAATCTAAAATTTAAATAAGTTTTTAAACCTTTTGTAAAATTTTTAACAATGTTTAAATGTAGGTTATCATTTTTAAACTTAATTGGTTTGTGGAGGTCAAAAACACAAAGAGCCCCGCACAAAACATATGGAAATTGAACACCGGTCCTGTTCTGCATGTATAGTAATGCCCTAATACTAATTCTTCAATCTTTTCATCTTCTTGCTGATTATTTTCTTTATTGAATTGAATTGAATAAGTCGAAAGTCTTAACAAAAAACAAGTTATGCCTAACGTGTCCGACTTTAGTTTTAAAAAGCTAGAAGTAACCTTTACTTGTGCCATTTTCACACAATTTTAACTTCTTATTTGGCATTTTAATTAAATTAACCGTGATATTTCCTAACTTAATACAATTCTTTTTTTCAGATATTATGCGAGCTAAATTTGTCGGAATCCTTGTTCTGCGCATTTAAACTTTAACATGACCTAAAACATTTTCTTTTTGTAATAATTGGACATAATTTTTTTTAGGAATATCTAATGATCTCAAATAGTTTTTTCTTGGGAATAGGGTAAAGTAAAAATTTAAACAATGCTTAGTAAGCAATTTTTATTTAAATAAAATTTGTGTGAACGAAGTTTTAGCTTGAGTGGGCATTTATA
The DNA here is from genome assembly GCA_019359885.1 of Listronotus oregonensis. Classification (NCBI taxonomy): domain Eukaryota; kingdom Metazoa; phylum Arthropoda; class Insecta; order Coleoptera; family Curculionidae; genus Listronotus; species Listronotus oregonensis. The sequence goes on from JAHBCN010000164.1 coordinate 89,570, forward strand.
AGTGCATGTGTCTTTAAGAAACAGAAGATAGATAGGACATAATCTGTAATATGTTGTTATTTGGTTATTACAATGATTTTTTGATTTTCGCCTTACATAATTACCAAAAAATCTGACTTAAAAATTATAAACAATTAACGAAAATTTAAAAAAAATTAAATATATATATTTTTTACTTTTGACGTTTTGGTAAAAATAAAAGAACCAAGCTCCAAGGTAGCCTTAAAAATAAGCAATTATCTAGAACATTGATTACCCTATACTTTTTGTATTGATTTGAAAATCGTCCACTTGTATGATGAACACTGAAAGTCTCCCATAATAAAAAAGAGCTTAGTTTATTATTAATAAACTTGCCATATAATATTTTTTGAGATAGAATAATTACTTGTAAAATAAATTATACAGTTTAAAATTTAAAATTAAATTATGTAAATAGGACAAAACGGTGTAGTTTAACACGACTTGTGTAAGTATATAGTTTATATCATGTAAATTCTGTTATTGTTCCCAAAAAAAATTGTTGTTTAAATAATTAAATTAACCTCTTTTTACTTTCTAAAATGTATCCTTTAAAAAATTAATAACACTAAAAATTACAAAATTATTTATATATACTGAAAATGATGGTAAACAAATGTGGCTTTAAAAAAAGTGGATAACTAATGTACCTTATTACTAACTTAAAATTAAATTAAAATAGTTGTTTTTTGGTAAATAATTTATTCTGACATACGGCACAATTTTTGTCGAAATATTTTTAAGTTTTTTTTTTACTTTAGGTATCTTGCGACGGCGTTTATAGACCAGTGGTGCCACTTTAACTAGTAAGCACCATAGTGTCGCTCATTTTTTCTAATTCTGGGCACGAGGTCCAAGTGCCAAAAAAAATGAAACCACTACATTTTATTAGTCGCAAAAGTGCAGTGTAAAATCCACGGTGGTTACAGGCACTCACCTATTTAGTTTCCAAAATTATTTTTTACTGATCTGACCAGAAGCAGTCTTTTAAGGCAGCAAAATCCTGGAACTTTTTATTTAATGGGTTGTTCTTTTTGTTTACTAACCCATGGCATGTTACCTTAAATATACACGTAGTTATAACACACGCTCTATTAAATAATTTTATTATATAATGTAATGTTGCTCCATTTAAAATTAAATTTTAAATATTATTCCCTTCTCAATAGCCAACTTTTGGTATAAATAGTAACAAAGTTTTGTAATTTTATACTGGACAAATTTTAGAATATATAAAGTTAAATTAAAATTTTAATATACATAACAAAAAAGCTTTCAAAGTTTGAATTTCTTACTGTGTTAAAAATCATTGTTTTATTAAAAAATAATATTAAGCTTTCTTGCTAACCGAGACCAGGTACATTATTCCAGGTAGCGGGGTATAGACCTATGTGTATATATTATATATATATATATATATATATATATATATATATATATATATATATATATATATATATATATATATATATATATATATATATATATATATATATATATATATATATATATATATATATATATATATATATATATATTTAATTAAATCCCCACATTTGTAGCCTCTATTTAGTGATTTTATAGTTTATATCTATTATTTCTCTTTAATACTTTTTACATATTCTTTTGTTTTATGCTGCCTTTTGGTAAACGTAAAAGTCCCATAAAAACTTTTTTTTTGTACCACATTACTCACAACAACTGACAGTATATAACACAGGAATTACAGCAAGACGCGTATTTTGTTCTAAGTAGTAAATTAAAAAAAAATTAATTAGTTATTAGCTTGTTTTATAAAAAAAATATTTTCACCTATAATAATGGTAATAGCAAAATTTTCAAATATAAAAATATCCTACGAATTCTGATATTTAGCACACTATAATTTGGTTATATACTAGAATTATGTTGTTAGAATAAAACCTGACTAACATTTTTAGAGGCGCGCTTAATTTTTTTAAATAAATAACCCCTTTTTTTTAAGTTTATGTAAATAACTTGTTTTATTATTGTTTTAAAGCAATAAAGGTACGAAAATGTTAATATAAAATATATAAAAAAAAACATGCAAAAAAGATTTTGGGATGTGTTTTTTCCAGGGTAGGAGTGCGTTTTTGAAAAGACACTAAATGCGGTTCCGTTGAAAAATAAAGGATATTTATTAAAAATTGGAAGGTTTTTCAAAAGTTGAGCTAAAAATTTAGGAAATAAAAACTATATTGCTTTTATATCAAAAATATATGTCATAAATGTAATGATAAAAATGTTTGTTCATTTATTAATTTAAGCCTTTTATGGAGTCGCGCCAAAGCAGGGTAATTTTTTTGGTATCACTTAATGTTTGTTCATATACAATTTTTTAAAGTATGGGACGCTATATGTATGTGCATAACACGCTTCCTTTTCGTATTTATTTTACAAGATAGCCCAAGTTATTTTTTTAAGAGTTAAAGAAAAACACGTTTTACGATTAAAATCTCACTTCTAAAGTGCCAAATCCGTTTTATGTTTTAACCCAAACACTTTTACTTCCTTATTTAAACCATTTTAAAATAAAAAATGTAACAATAATATTAAAATAATTGTAATGTTTATTGGTTAGTTTGTGGGAAAAAATAAACCAGGTTTAAATTAACTCATCAGCTATTCACCAATACTAAGCAATAATGCTCTGTAATATAAACTGACCTGTCTTAATTGTATATTTACCTTTAGTTAGTTAACTTAAACTTCTGTTTATGTGGCACTATTGTTCATAACATATATTTCATTTTTATTTTTAAGTGTAAGGATGATAAAAGAGCACTTTTGTTGAAAGTAAATGATTATATCCTAGAATTTATTTTAACGATTGACTTGATGTTCCAGTTTTGCTAGCAAGGAACCAAACAATTCGTTTTGCTATAAATATGTTCTTTAACAAGTAATTGGTTAAAAACAAAATTTCAAAAAAATACCAAGGAAAAAGAAGTACAAAATAGGTTAAAAATTATATTCACGTCTAGGGAAACTCCGGATATTTTAGCTGGCGAGCTTCTTGGCAGTGTTGACACATGAAACATGCTTTACTATGCAGAGACTCGGCGCGTAATTTAAAAAGTAGGCTTTTTCTAAATAATGCATTTAATGTAAAAAAAGTCCCGACTTAATGTTTTACGTCTAAAATATAATTGGGAAAAATAAAAAGCAACTTTAACTAACCAGAACTAACCATGACGTACCAAAAATGAAGGCTTTTAAATGTGTCGTAATTATTCCCACATAGAAGTTTTTTGAATTTTTTTTTTATAATTTTGAAATATGGCAGGAAGTTAATATATTTTATAAAAGGGTGACATATTAAGACCCGCTCGCCAAGTTTACATCGGACCTACTGAGCCACAGCCGTAAGGTCGTAAGGATAACGTAGGTCAACTAACAGGACATTGTAAACTCAGCAAGCACCTGGAAAGATAAACCTGGTGGAGGATAGCCTGTGTAGGTTCTGCCAGGAGGCTGAGCTGCCTTACATGTGTGGTGCCATTCGAAGCACTATGCGGCTTAGGTTTACTAGGTTTGGGAGGAGAAGCCAAAACCGGCAAGTTAAATGGAGTGGCCAGTGTCGAGACTCTGGAGTCTAGTTAGAAGACGGGCTTGACAAAGGTCTCTAAAGAACGATAGGAGAAACATATAAATGGGAGGGAGGAGGGAGGTCATTTTTCGCCATCTCCGCTCAAATAATCTAATCTAATCTAATCTAAATATTTACAATATACGGTTTTTACTTTAAAAACAAAAATTTCTAAGGAAATGGTCGAATAATTTTTTAAAATTGTTTTTGTATTTTGATATCCAATGAAAATGTATCCTATACCCCTAAGTTTTCTCTTTACTTATTTTATTTCTGTTTATTGTAGTGTCTATATTTAGAGTGTCTAATATATAAAAAAAAACGACATCTGGAAAGTTATTAGTTTAATCTAGAAATTTAGTTAGGATATTGGTTTAGTATCTACGAGTAAAGTGTATAATATTCCCTATTTTATTAACTTTTAAACTTAAATCAGTTTTAATATTACTAATTACTAAGTCTTTTTAGTTAATATTTGTAATTAAGTGGTATAGATTTAGAATGGTACAAACATTTCTGGACCATCATTTAAGAATAATTGCTATTTAAAAAAAATGTAAACCATTTATAATATAAATTATTTAATATTAGCTTAAACTATTATTCCTGGAAACTACAGTGCTAGCCTAACATTTCACACATTGTAAATTTAAATTATATAATAATTTGACCTTAAAACCTTATTTTATAAATTATTTAAAATTACCATTTTAATAATTAAATTTGTCGTCTACATGTATTTTATTGGTATTAAAAAAAATAATAAAACTTAAAAAAACTAAAATAAAACGTTATGAACGACAATGGAAAATTTTATTAAAGTAAACCGAATATTTTACCATATAATCATTCAATCACAAAATATTTTTCTTTTTTATATTTATCGCAACTGACCCGGTAAAATATTTATATAGCGATAATGTGTACTATCAGACCGAAATATCTTTAACCAAACCTTTTCTTTTCTTTTACCCATTACTCCAAAATTATTTGGCGTTATGCGGTATAGTAAAAAAATATAAAAACTAAAAGTTATTGAAAAAAAACTTAATGTACTTAAACTAAAAATACTACCAAGATTTTTGAGTAAACACTTTTAAATGCTTTTATTTTTTAAACTTTACTTTATTTAGGTAAGTTCTTTTTCGTTGCTTCTGATATACAGGGTGATTTATGAGGAAATGTCAATACTTCAGGTACGTACTCAGGGTTCAAAAATAAGCATAAAAGTCTATACATATATGGGTCCGCAAGGCCTTCGTTTCCGATATACAGGGTGTTAAAATTTTTATTTATATTTTTTTTTTATATTTTTTTAATTTTTTTGTTTTGCTGAACATAATTTAAGAAAAATAATTTTATTGAAAATTAAAATACATATCGTTTAATTATACATTTTGTTTATTTTTTTTTAATTTTGCTATAATAAAATCGATTGCGTGTCATGCGTGGTATTTTTTTTTAATCCAAATATCTCGAAAACGGTTGCTTATATCGACTTTTAACAAGCATACCTTTTTGATGTAAAAATGACAAAACATTTATTTAATTTACTTAAAAATGTAATACAGTGCCGTACCAAAAAGTTGTAATAGTTCAAAATAGTAAAAAGGCGTCTAGGTGGCCCCCCCTACAAGTAAGAGCCGTACTAAGATTATATTTGAATCCTTCATACAAAAAAAAACCCCGGATACATAGATTTTATTTAAAAGATAGAAAAATTAAATAAAAACTTTAACACCCTGTGTTTGGGAAACGAAGACCTTGCGGACCCATATTTGTTTAAACCTTTCGGTTTATTTTTGGACCCTGACTACGTACCTGAAGTAATGACATTTCCTTATGAATCACCCTGTATTTTACTAGAAAATTGGTGCCGTTTTGCTCGATTGGTTATTTTTTCATAATTTTTATTCTTCGGTTTTTTTTTATTTATGTTTATTCAACTTTAAATACAATTTGCGGGTTTTACAAGTGCGTATAATAATATACACGTATGTCTCTCGCCTTTTTACTAAGCAATGACTGGTTGTTTGCTCGGTGCGAGTACGAATTACTCTCCCCTTAATAAAAGGAGTCATTTGGTCTATGATTTATAGTATGTAAACAGCACAGAGCCACACAGGTTGCAATAGAAGAGTTATAATAAAAAATCGCTACATAAATTAATAAAAAAATTCTTTTTATTCAAAGTTATACTAAAATAATTTCCAAGTTGCTTCCACGTCAAAACTAGTAGGTTTCTTAAAACAAGATTACCGCAAATATAACAAAAATTATGAATCTAAAAGTTCTGGTTGGTACACTCGCCAGAAAAGTTTTTATATAAAGGACCGCTTTGGTTCTGGTCGCGGGTTATAGCGACTGGGTGATATATATATATATATATTAATATTATATATATATATATATATATAATATATAATATTATATATATATATATATATAATATATATATATATATATATATATATATATATATATATATATATATATATATATATATATAATTTATATATATTATATATATATATATATATATATATATATACATCTTAATAAATATCAATTAATATTATTATATTTCCGCAATAGAAGTCAATAGGTTCCAAAGTTGGCCATAAACCCTAATAATAACAATTAAATAATTTCGTTGCTAAAAAAGTCATTCGTGGATTTTTAAATTTATGGCATTATGGAACCTATTGATGTCTATTTTCGTGAAACATAGCACGCAATGAAACATTTAAGTTCCAATATCTCGAAAACGGCTAGATATATAGAGATCGGCAAAGTATACTTTTTAAGTTAAAAAAAAAGTGTATCTTTAGAATTTTTTTTCGAAAGGTACCTAATATTGCAAAAGGAAAAAAAATAGTTTTAATAAACTCAGTGTGTGTAATTAGCGAGCTCTAGAGAAAATCTTAAAAATATTTTAATATCTATTTTTCTTAACCTTAAAAACATAAATATGTCAATTTTAAATTTGATACGTTCAACCGTTTTTAAATTGTGCTTTTTTTTAATAAATATTTACTTTGAACAGCCTGTATATTTTTAATAAGTAATATTTTAGAAAAACTTATAGAACCTAATCGGTCCATTTTGATGTCCAGTATCTCCAGTTGCTCTATTGTCCATTACTTATGGGGGACCCTGTATATTCTTTTAACATAAAACAAACCAAAAAACATACAGAACGAGGTGAAACGGTAAGGTCGGGGTTGCCGAACATGCATGTACAAGAGGACACCGCATACAATGGTCTGGAGCAAAAATTATTCATAAAGAAGCCCATTGGAACAAAAATTAAGGAAGCTGCAATAATTCCAAACAACCAGAATGTATTTAGTAAGCCTAATGTTGACATTTCGGATATCTGGCTGCCGTTGTTAAATCGTGAAAAGTCTGTCAAGCTTCGGTGAACAATGAACAGTATACAGGGTGTCCGGAAATGACGATGAAAAATTTTAAGGTATGATTCTACATAAAAAGATATGAAAAAAAGTTCATATTAACATGGGTTCGGAAATGCTTCCAGAGGGAGCTACAGGCTCTTGAAAATGGTGTCATAAAAGTGGCATTTATTTAATTAATTAGGATCTACTTACAATTCAGGAATTAATTTCTACGTATTAGTTAAAGTGATTGCAGGTCACTTTTTGAAAATATCAGGTGACCCATATTGCAACCAGTGGCGTGGGAACAAAGGGATTTTTAGTTATTTAGGGTCATATTTTTTTCGCCTAGTGTATTTTCGCTATCTTTTAAATAAATTATGTTTCTTTAAACATTTCTACGTAAAAAAGGTTCCCTTGGTATAAAGTTGTATAGTCGACGGTTTTCGAGATAAACGGACTTAAAAGGACGACTGCAGTGGGTAAATACAGTAAACACAGGTGAATTTAAAAATGTACCCAATGTAGTAGGTACCAGTAAGTTCGTTTTTCTTTTTGGCAATAGATGTAGAAGAATAACTACGTTTTAAAAAAGTTTTCAAGCATCTTCTTATTTTTATTACATAGCCTGTTTACTGTATTTACGCACTGCAGTCGTACTTTTAATTCCTTTTATCTTGAAAACCTTCGACTATACGACTTTATACCAAAGGAACCTTTTTTACGTGGAAATATGTAAAGAAACATAATTTATTCAAGAGATAGCAAAAATACACTCGGCAAAAAAAATATGACCCTAATAACTAACCACTCCTTTGTTTCCACGCCACTGGTTGCAATATGGGTCACCTGATATTTCAAAGTGACCTCAATCCTCTAACTATCGTAGAAGTTCATTTCTGTATTGAAAGTAGATTCTAATAAATTTAATAAAAACCACTTTTATGACACCATCTTCAAGGGCCTGTAGCTGCCTCTGGAAGCATTTTCGGACCTATGTTAATATAAACTTTTTTTCATATCTTTTTATGTAGAATCGTACCTCAAAATTTTTCATCGTCATTTCCGGACACCCTGTATAAGTCAAAGATTTTAGAGTAGTTCTTAGTTATTACTTAAAAATAGTTTAAGATACACTACTAACCAAAACGCTAAGTACCAATTATTAAACGAAAATAATGGAAGCTTAAAATTTTATTAATATTAAAGCGGCATTAAATTTAGTACCCGAAAACTAACTTTGACAACCAAAAATTTTTATGAATAAAACTAGTCCCCGGCACATGTCTCTTATAAAACTCCAAGTCCGTTTTCTTTGATATTACAGAGAATTTAATAAAGATAGACGTAAAACTGGATGTCATAACTGAGAATAAGCTTCGTTAATTTAACTGTTTAAGAAAGCAGAGAAATGCAAATAAATTACTTCTTTTTTTAAATATCTGCCCTTATAAATTCTTTTATTATTTTAATGGTCAATTATAATGCTTTCTAATGAAAAATAAATACAAATCGCTAATTAGAATCTTCATAATAAAGTTTCCAATATTTTTTTTAGTATATAACTTTTCTTTTTGGTGTTTCGTACTATGAGTAATGTAATTACTTAATATCAAAGTATTATTGTGCTATTTAAGTTTTAATTCAATTCGCTTATTTGTTATATTAAAATGGAAATAAAATTTATTTTAAAAAAGAAGCAATGTTTTAAAAGACTTGTCCCAAAAACTTAAAAAATAATTTATATTTAAGTATCTACTATGTCAAAAAATATAGCCTTAAAGTTGATAAACTGGTTTATTTAACTTTGTTTATAATGAGGCGGCAATAGGATCTGACTGTACAGTAAAATTTAACACCAGGCAGTTGGTTGATAAAACTTAACATTTATTAACGACAGTGCAACTTACAAACGACTTACCAAATATAGCAGCATAATGTGACCGACGTTATTACACGAGTCATACTTCATGACTTTTTTTATGGTAAAAATCGTTTAACCTTAAAGACGTTGCTTTAAAAAAAATTTAATATTATGTAATATTTGTTTCCATAGCAACTGTTAGACATCCTAAATTTTTCTTTTACGTCATGAACCTGTGCGGTTTTTAAGTTTTTTAAACCAAACTCTACTTAAAATATTGTTTTCATGTCTGAGAGACTTTTCCTCAGTATTTTTGATTTCATTGAGAAAGGAAAATTTTATTGTCAAAATTTAGCTAATATTATTACTTTTTCAGCAGCAGACCTAGTAGGACAAAACAATATAACAAGGTCATGTATCATTTTATAGTTCATTTAAAAAAGTCTCACTCTTCTTTCCTGCCGACTTTTTAGCACTAGAGAGCATTTACTGTACAACTGGATGCCTGTGGGGTACACTAATTGTCTTGTAAACCTTTAAATGTTCAGCATCAATACACTGCCTCCTTTATCAAACCCTCGCTATGCCTCCATAGACTGTTTTCAAATAACAACACGTATTTTAGGCAAAGTACTTTAAATATTTTACATTTTTTGCAAAAGAAGTTTTTATAAAGATAATAAAATGAAAAATATTCTTTGGTACAAATCTAAACAGAGCTGTCTATATTTGCATTTTTGAAAGCGTGACCTAAGTACCAAATATTGTTGCTCCAATTTTTAAGTAATAACTAAACGCAATATATGAAAACATAATAAATCTGATGGCATATTTAGGGCCTCATAATAAAAATTTGAGGCTAAAAAAACATCATAAATCATAATAAACAATGACATTTTGAATAATTTGTCGTGTTTTAGTATGAACTAAAAGCATTTAATGCACATATTAATGAAATGTGGATTGTGCGTAGCCATATAAATTTAAACCATAATAAAATAAACTTTTATAATAAATGTTCTTTCTTGATTAGTTTTTATATTAATAATTTATAGCACACAATTTGCAGTATTTTTTAGTTTTTATTTTTAACACAGAAACACACATAATAGTTAATAATAAAATTTAAAAAGGTAATTTCTGGAATAATGTGTTGTTTATCTACCTAAGAAATTATTTTCGTAAAAGAAATGTAAAGCAGTCGCATAGCTCTATAGTTCTTAAAACTAATGTACCTACCTTAAGTTGGTCGTGGGTAGGAGGAACCCTGGTTTAATTAGGCTCTATATTATTTGGGTTTTGGCACAAGAATGTACATTTATCGCAATCTTTTTAACAAAAATAAAATGTAAATAACTTACTCCAAGGATATTCTTTCCATTAGAAGAAATGTTATCTGATTATTTTTTTCGCCCCTTAATATTTGGATACCAAAAAGGAATAAAAAAAATAAAGTAAGGTTTACTTGTATATAAAGTTCAGTTCTTAAATGACTTTTAATAGAAATTTAAAAGATATCGAAAAATACTTAAATAAAGATAAAAATGCTAATTTTTCTTTGGCTAGTTTAATAAAAATTACATTGCAAATGTAAATTTCTTTCTTTAAAATATTTTCCATAAATTTGCACCAGCTTGCTACAATTCTACCAATCTTATTTGGGTTAATTATTGGTATTAGCTAACGACTAAATGGAATTTAAATTGCCAAAGGAATTTTATTTTACTTCAGAGTTACCTAGGTCACCATTGGCGTCCTCAGTTATTTTTTTTTAATTTTATTTTAGGACATCGCATAAAAGCTTTTGTATAGTAAAAGTACTGGGTACCCTGGCACTTAACTTTAAAAAAATCTACATAATATTAAATTATATTAATATTTAAGCAATTTGTGTGGTACGTCCTAAATAATATTAAAAGAATTATCGGATTTATAGTCAAACATCAAAACTAGGAAATAAAACTTAAAATGCTTAAAGACACTTTTTTTCGGTAACAAATTATTGATAATCAATCTATTACGAGTGTTTTAGATATGATAATTCATTATAAATTTAGTAAGAAATGAATTAAACTAAAAATATTATTATATATATATAAAATATATAATTTTATTTAAAATATATATATATATATATATATATATATATATATATATATATATATATATATATATATATATATATATGTATATATAGCTTTGCACGGGTAATGCAGCGGTTATAGGAACAATCCAGGAAGACCTAGGACTTGATGAAGTTTATAATTTTTAAATATAGATTAAGTTATTTATTTAATTTTAGAATATTGTTATTTGGCATTAATAACATCAAACCAAAAGCTACTTTTTGTTTTTTATTTAGAAAATTAATTTAATAATTAAAATTTAATTTGATTGTCTAAAAAGGAAAAATTTTCAGTATTAGATATTTCGAAATAAAAAAAATGTTACTAAAAAAAAATTATATATATGTATATATATATATATATATATATATATATATATATATATATATATATATATATATATATATATATATATATATATATATATATATATATATATATATATATATATATATATATTATTTCTATTCCCATACGCTGTTTTAGCAATACCTGTCAACTCAAAACATAATAGAAAATCTTCTTTAACAACATTGAAAAAAAACATTTAAAATCCTGGGTTGAAAAATAAGTTTTTACAAACAAATGATCTTCTTGAATTATATATAAAAATATCAGTAACATCAAAAAAACCATCAAGAAAGATTCCAACAAGTTTGATGAAATAAATACCTTTCAAAAGAAAATCAAACCCAAAAATTGCAGAGGGAATATCAGAAATAAAAATCAAAATGCGAATTCTCCTCAGATGATACTATCGCATCTAGAAATAAAAGAGACCTTTAAAAAACTGAAAAGAAACACCCAGTATCCGAACAAGATAATGATGTCGATTATTCCTTTAAAAATATTGATTTTAATTTTAATTTATCTGAAAATGAAATTAAAAGTGCCATTTCTTCATTTCGTCCTGGGTCTTCTGGTGGTATAGATTCATTAAGCCCAAGACATCTTAAGGACTTGGTGAGTGACGAGCATGGTAACCATTCTTTTAAATTACTGTCGTAAATTTAAAATCTTTTATAACTCATTTTTTTCAAGGTTCAGTTCCAAAGATATTTGTAATTTTTTTATGGAGCAAACCATGTGTTTTTAAAAAAAAGAGGGAAAATTATTCGACCAATAGCAGTAGAAATATGTTTCCGACGTTTAGCTTCTAACGTAATATGCTCTCGTATTTATGAAAAGCTAGGAAACCTTTTTCCCCCAAATATCAACTTGGCTTTGGAACAAAATGCGGAGCACAAGCACCCAATACATCAAGTTATTTTAAAAATAGATTATCAAAACGCTTTTAATATAGGTTAATAGAAAAACAATTTTATCACGAGTAAGCGAATATCTCCCAAATTTTTACCTTTTATAGCCCAATGTTATGATAATCCGAGTTTACTTTCTTACGGTGATCAACATATTTTTCTAAAAGAGGTGTCCAACAAGGAGATCCTTTTGGACCCTTCTTTTAGTATAGAATTTATCCACTTTTTTTATCATTAAATACGAAATAAATCTTTGGTATCTAGATGACGGTAAATTGCTGGAAAACCAAAAACGGTTTTTGATAATTTTCATAAAATAATCAGAGGAAGTAAAGATTTGGGTTTAAATTTAAATTTTGATAAGTGTGAATTAACTTTTTATCTAAAAATCATTCCAAATATACTATCAAATTTTTTAAAGTGTTGTTGCTAATCTGTCAGTAATTCCCATTTCAAATTTTAATTTATTTGGAAGTGCTTTTTTGTCAAATGGTTCATAAAATTAATAAAAAAACAAATTTTTAAAATCTCTTAGCACCAAATTAAAATTTGTAGACTCACATATTTCCTATTATCTACTAAAATATTTCTTTGCCATACCTCGAATGTCTTATTTGTTCGCCTTATTGGAAACCTCAGAATTACTTTGTAATTTTGATAATGTATTACAAAAGGGTTTTGGGTTTAAAAACATAACAAATTGTAAAATTAAATTAAATTCTTGGTTTCAAAGCACTCTTCCAGTAAAATTTGGAGGGCTTGGAATAAAAGATACATCCACCCTGTCTATTTCTGCCTTTTTAGGTTCAATCAATGACGTGTCAGGTTTTCTTTCCAAAATTTTACCTTCCTATATTCTTGGAAACCCCTTTAAAAAATGATTTCAGCAATTGTTTTGTAAGATAATTTTTCTGTTTGCAAAACTTCAAAATGAACCAAAAAAATTACCCAAAAAAAAAGAAAGATTTTGACTTTTTAATTTACCAAGCTCGTCACAAATATATTATAAACATGTCCCCGACAAGTGAAGATAAGGCACGTCTACTTGTTCTTCAGGCCCCTAAGAAAAGTCCTTGGGAAATTTGTTAGATAACAAAACATTCCATATTTTCATCGCTCTCAGACTTGGTCTGCCTTTTTGGAAGCCACCTGCGTTGCAGCGAAAATGCTGATATTTATGGCCTACATGGGTTAAGCTGCAAAAAAAAACGCAGGGCGTTCTTCTAGAAAAGTCAGATAAATGATATTATCAAAAAAGCTCTGATTTTAGCTGAAAATCCTTCTGTGTTAGAGCCTCTTGGGTTTTCAGAACCGATGGAAAACGGGGAGATGGAATGACCTTAATTCCCTGGAAATATGGAAAACAATTCTTTGGGACGCTACTTCAACCATACACTTGCAAAAAAACCTATCTGAACAAAACTTCTAATTTTGTAGGTGCAGCTGCTCTTGTGCCGAGAATAAAAAACATCTAAAATATAAAGAGCTTGAAGAATGCTTTATCTTCATTCCCTTTGCTGTTGAAACTTTTGGTCCTTTGGGTGATGAGGATAAGGGTTTTATATATATATTTATTAATAAAAACTGTTATGCGAATAAAGAACCACCTAACTTATATATTAAGGCGGCTATATTAAATTTTTTTAACTATGCATAAATACATGTTGATGACCTAGCACTTTCTTAACCTACTTTCAACATTTTCGCAAAAGTGTAAAAAAAACGCCTTTAAATTTCTTGGATATTAAACCGCATACATTAAGATAAAACATATCTGCCTAATCTTTCTATCTACGTCTTCTCCTGTAACGGCTTTACGTAGTTTCTAAAGTTTTTGCATATCTCACCCTATTTTCTAATTTACTAGAAAGAGACCCGTTTTGTATTTTTTTTGTTTAGGTGCCCAATAATGGTATACGAAAAATATATATATATATATACTGAGTTAGTACAAAGTACTGAAATTTTTCACTTACCCAATATATTAGACTGTGTCATATTTTTTTTGTTTTTTTTTTAATAAATGTATTTTTAAAGTTTCTTCGATATAAAAAAAAAATTCAAAAATTTAGCTCAATATCTCAAAAGTTGAGCTGGCGCATAAAGGGGCTTATATATATATATATATATATATATATATATATATATATATATATATATATATATATATATATATATATATATTATATATATATATATATATATATATATATATATATATATATATATATATATATATATATATATATATATATATATATATATATATATATATATATATATATATATATATATATATATATATATATATATATATATATATATATATATATATATATATATATATATATATATATAATATATATATAATATATATATAATGTTAAATGAAGTAATTTCCTAATATTGCATTGAAACATATGTTAAATGATATAACATCCTAATCCAAGAATTTGACTAAATTACTTGCGTTAATGTTTAAACTTTTTAATCATTATAAATTATATATACTTTTATTAAACTCATGATGAATTAAAAAATTTATGTTAAAGATGTTTGCCTTTTTCATTGACTTATATTATTAAAATATAACATCCTAATCCAGAATATTACTTGTGAAATTTTATCCACAAATATTATTCCTTAAAAAAATTACAAGTAAATTTTATTTACTTTTTATATCATTGTCTCTTATATCCAAATAAAAATTTTAACAACTAAAAAATATTTAAATAAGCTTTTTTCAATTTTTTTAATTTAACCTAAAATATTATTTAATTAATTAATCAGAACATTTTTATATTATTGGCCATAAAAAAAACGGTAAAGACCAATATATTTTTACGTATTTGTTTTAACATCAAGAAAATTACGGTAGACTTACATTTTTAAAAGCTCCTTTAGACTTTTATTATATTTAGAAAAAAGCTTTTAAACTTTGTTTATCTGTTTAAATAGTGATATACGTCTCCTAGAGATTTCATTTGTTATCCAAACAAAAATCGGCTTAAGCTGACGTTTCAAAAAGACATGTTTTTAGGCTTATATAGAATCCTTATGATTTCGTTATATTTACGTGTATTTTCGCTGTGACATAAAAACTATGTAAAAACCTCACGGCAACATATAATTTACAGCATATGTAAGTTTGGACCGAAGGTGCTTTTTATCATCCCAAAAATAAAGAAGAAAAATAATCGATCAATCAATATTTTTAGAAAAAAACTTTATTTAAACAAATATTCACTTTTTGACCCTATATTGGACTAAACTCATTGATTTTTTAATAAAACTTATTTATTAAGTAAGTTGGTGCCAATATAAAAAATGTAAATCTGATTTAATGTTACAACCTATTAAAAATCTGTAAAATCCTTACCCATCACCAAGTTTCAAAAGATTTGCGCCATTTTTTTTTAAAACAGGTTACGGCGGGTTTTGTTTAAAAAATAAGTTTTTTTAATAAAAATACACCCGCTTATAAAAAACTTTTTTTTATTAAAACCTAACCATAATTAAAATATTATTATATTTTATCCTCTATACATTTCAACTTTGGTACTTATATGTGATGTTACTCTAATTAAAGATGGCTGTGCTTGACGTTACTTGTAATACTCGTAATATAAAAAGTGTGTAGTGATGGTGAAATGCTTTATTAATACAAAACAAACAGAAAAAGATTATTAAAAATGTGTTAACTGCATTGTGTTTTATACGCATAAACTTTGATTTGTAAAAGAAAATGCTTTGTTTCACCATGTAAAATCAGTTAGTATATTTAAGTTTTTCATAAAACGGTTTAAGACATTTTGTAGTTTTGGTATTAATATTGTTCTTATTATGTCACTGAACTTGCCCAAATATTTTTGCTTTTATTAGTGTAAAAAAATAATAATAAATAGGATTTTTTTTAACAGTTTCAGTAAGCTCACTAAACTTTGCAACATAATCATGAAAAGTACTTTTATTACTATGTCACAAAGTTCAGTTGGCTTACAAAATTGTTTTGAAAAAATGGCAGCTAAGCACTAAAAACTTTCTTAAACATAGTGTTTTATATTAAAGTGTAAAAGTAGGTGACGCGCACTTCACATTTTTTGAAATTAAGACCTGAGAAGATTTGACACTAAGTATAAGGAGCATTAGGTTTCTAGTCTCTCTAGTCTCTTTATCCTATCTTATACATTGAATTTATAACAAAATATTTTAATTATTAATTTAAAAAAATGTTAATTAGGGACAAACCAAACTATTTTATTAAACTTTTATCAAAAAGAAAAAAGTATTATAAGCAGATTTTTAAAATCGTTTTTGTTACTTTACGAAAATCCAAATGCATAAAATTATTTATTCTAAATATGTATCATTAATAGACATCCAAATTTTAAACCATATATAAATATTTTTTAAAAAAAGCATACTCAGTTTACTGCCCTTTAAAAAAAGTTAAAGATATTCACATTTTGGTGACAAATTTAATTGTTTTCAAAATAATGAAAAAATTAAAAACTCTAGAAAATTATGCCATATTGAAATTAGTTTTTTGCCTTTAAAATATAACATATTCCAGACTATTTGTTGATCTGCAAGCTTGTAATGATCAATCGAGTTTACGTATACCAGTCTTTAACTTAGGACATATATTTTTCATGGAATGTGCCCTTTTATTTAAACAATAGAATTAGATACATTTGTGAGTTAGTGCAAAAACTCCCCTTTTCTATCATAAAGCATTTTAGTCAGAAAATCCGGTACTCGTAATCTCTATCACACGCACGTATTTATGCCAACTTCGCGATTTACATATGAATAACTAAAATAGAATTGACACAAAAGGGTATAAGCCTGAATTTTGCAAGTTTCTAGAATTGGACAATGCTTTTGAACAGCACAGAATTTATTTACATCACGCCAAATGTACACTTCCATTTATTCAATTACTGGACCTTTGACAAACTGGTATTCGTAATGTTATTGCTTCCTAATTTGGGAAATTATGTTAGCTTAAAACTTATAAGAATAACAAAAATCTACTAACTTTATACACAAATTTGATCTGTTCATTTGATACAGATATGGATATAGATAACTATAGACTAGACTTTAACTTGTAGAAATCACAGGTGTTTATTGAAGAAGCGGTAGATCCCCGATGGGTCAACCTCACCGAGAAAAACCAAATGCCAAAGGGTATGTTATATAAAACTACTCTAATAAAAAATACATTTTGTCTTCTTGCGGGTTACACATCCATAAAATTGGTCCATCAAAGGCAGCATTAAAAACACTTTAACACCAAAATGGGCCAAGAAAGTCACAGTTTAGAAAAAATCTTATCGAAAATCGCTTACTTAGAGATTGATATTTAAACACAATTATTAATTAATAATCCTCTTATTAATGCATGATTTTCTATAATAACTAAGCGATTTTAACAAGGGTAACTTAATATACACAAAACAAAAATAATTCTTAACAATAACCTTGTCATTTGGGTCATTTAAATATCATTAAGCATTTGTCAGGTTAGGTTGCCAAAACCTAAATATGCCTAAAAACTACGATTTAAAAATTTAATTTCCAAACGATCTGAAAAATAACTGTTACTAAGTCGGGCATCATTTACCAGATTAAGATTAACTTCGTCCATCATTAATTCTCCTTATTATTACCCTTAAAAATAGATTACACGAATACTTTCTAGTTTCAAATAAATTTGGCTAATAATATTATTATTATAATCAAACATTTTTTTGTGAGTAATTATTGAAACTGTGAAAACACTATTAAAGCATAATAAAAGTTCTGTTTTTTAACAAATTAAAAAAGGTAATTAGGTTTCCTAAACAAACTATCAGTAAATTTTCATAAGACGGTTCAAGACATTTTGTGTTTTAATATTAATATTATTCTCATATGTCACTGAACTTGCCCAAATATTTTTGCTATTTAATAGTGTAAAAAAACATAAATAGGATTTTTTTAACAGTTTAGTAGATAAATTCTCCCAACATAATCATGAAAAAGTACTTTTATTACTATGTTCAAAGTTCTTTGGGCTAAAAAAGTGTTTTGAAAAAAAAAGGGGGTTTGAAAAATTTTAAAATTTTTTATATTAAAGTGTAAAAGTAGGTGAGCGCACTTCACATTTTTTAGATTAAGCCCTAGAAATTTGACACTATATAAGGGCTTTAGGTTTCTTTCTCTTTATCCTATCTTATACATTGAATTTACAACAAAACATTTTAATTATTTATTTAAAAAAATGTTAATTAGGGACAAACCAAACTATTTTTTAAAACTTTTATCAAAAAGAAAAAAGTATTATAAGCAAATTTTTAAAATCGTTTTTGTCACTTTACGAAAATCTAAATTTTAAACCATATATAAATATTTTTCAAAAAAAGGATACTTAGTTTACTGCCCTTTAAAAAAAGTTAAAGATATTCACATTTTTTTAGGTCATTTAAATATCAACATTAAGACCTTTGTCAGGTTGGTTGCCAAAAACCTAAATATGCCTAAAAAACTACGATTTACAAAATTTAATTTCCAAACGATCGCCGAAAAAAAACCTGTTACTAAGTCGGGCATCATTTACCGATTAATGGTATTAACTTCTGTCCCGATCATTAATTCTCCTTATTATTACCCTTGTTAAATAGGGATTACACGAATACTTTCCTAATTTTCAATAAATTTAGGTTTAATATTATTATTATTATAAAACAAACTTTTTTGTGAGTAATTTTGAAACTGTGGAAAACACTATTAAAGCATAATAAAATTGCTAGTTTTCTCCCAACAAATTAATAAAAAGGGTATGGTGGTTGACCTAAACAAACTAGTCAAAGATCGATATGCAGTCTCTTCGCGGAATGACTGGTTTATCCTAGGTTTGACCAAAGCCTTCGGGCTAACCCCGAAATAAATTCCAATGTTGGCCTAAAGTATTTTTAGTCAAACCTAGAAGTTCCTAACTGTTCAGTCAAACGTCGAAAGTAAAATACTCTGTTTCGGGCTTTGCCTAGTCGATTCTAAAAGAGACTGGTTGACTCGGTCAAACGTCGACTGTACTTGTAACACGTTTAAATAAGTTTATACCTGCGGTTACTTGTGGTTAGTTGTAAATGTAAGAGATCCGACGTATGTGCATTTCTAACTGGCATATTGCCTCACCATGTCTGAATAAAGACTAATTTTTTTTTTAACTTTGACAATATAACAACCATAAACATTATAATAAGAAAACTCGTTTTATTACATCTAATTTAACAAACTGTGACTTTCTAATACCTATTTTAAGTTTGACTGGTCAAACCCCGATTTCATTAAATTGATTTTTGACGTTTGCCTGACCAAATTAGTTTCTCCTAAGTTTGACGAAAATTCTGTAGTCAGAGGCCGAAAAACTTCATTTGTTTGGGCTTTGACTAAGACTTCAAGTCACACCTGAGGATTGACTAGTCAAACAATAATATATATATATATATATATATATATATATATATATATATATATATATATATATATATATATATATATATATATATATATATATATATATATATATATATATATATATATATATATATATATATATATATATATATATATATATATATATATATATATATATATATATATATATATATATATATATATCGATATCATAGTATATATATGATAGTATATAATAAGTCACTTTTCTGACATTGGCAAATGCAGAAGCGTTTCTTAAAATACCTAAACAATAAATAAAACCAAGTTCTTATATAAAGGTAATTAACTCTATGGCGTGATTAAGGACTTATTTTTAAAAACATAAGTGAACCTTGGCAATAAATACCTTATTTGCTAAAATTTTTATTTTAAACGGCTTTATGAAAAAATCCTTTAACAAAGTTCTGTAAACCAATCTGGGCAAGTGTTACACCACTACTTAGGCATAATATCTAGTAAACGTGAAATTTGAAATTTGAGCTAATCTTTAATTAAAATATACTTTTATTTAAAAAAAAACCCTTTTTACTGGGCTGAATTTCAAAGAAAATTCCTGTATTTAGCATATTTAGCCAACAGTCACATTTCCATCTTTTTAAAATTAAATTTTCATTGGTATTTACTGCTTCTTTATGCGAGTAGCTCCTAATAGCCTTTTTGAATTTTATTTAAATTTTTAACATGAAATGGTTTTTTAACCATGCAAATATAGGTGTTTTGCGAAAAGGTTGCATTATATTTGTTAAAAAAAAGGTTTTAAGGATTTTTTTAAATACATCTTACTGTGGGCGTTACAATTAGGGAGGCAACTGAAAAACCTTTATTTGTATAATATATAGGTATAATGTAAAATAATATATAATTTATCAAAAGGACATAAGTATATTTAAGTGATTTAGCGTAGATATTTTCTTAACAAATAAAATAGGTTAACAGAAGATTGATACAAAAATATAGTTGAAAGCCGATTTAGAATTCAAATAATACGGTAAACAAATATATTTTCTTATAATTTTTTCATAAAGAGGGCCCTTACCTTGAATGTTCTTTGATGTTTGGAGCAAATAAATAAAATATATGTTTAATATTAAAATGTTGAAGGTAAGGTAAATATTATTTACAAAATAGCAGTGCTATTTACTTTAATTATTTTTGTAAAAAAAATAATAAAATGGTTAAACACAATTTAAGTAATCAGTAATAACATAGTTTGGGCAGCAAATACGACTTTTATTCAATAGCATTAGTCGAATAGTCGTACATATAGTAAATATCTTCTTAAATATGTTTTTTTTTACCAAGTAATAAAAAATTAATTCTTAAAGCGTATACTCTGTGCTACTAAAACTTAGATGACACTTTTAAAAAAGAAAAAAAAAATGCTTGTCCTAATCGCAATAAAAATATACTTTTTATTAAAAAGCCTTTGTTCGGTACACGAAAAGGAATCTAATACAATGGGACAAATCAATGATCTGTCAACACGCATTTGATATGCTTCTAGTATTTTAGCAAAGGAAACCTGTTTAAAAAACGTATAATAAAAGAAAGTGCATTTATATGGTTAGATAAAAAAATTATAAAGAATCAATATTAGTTAGTTTAAAGAATATATGGTTACCGATGCTTGATGCTAAAATAACTTCGGAAAACTTAAAATCAATTAACTCCTATTTTTTTTATATTATAAAATACTAAATATACCCGTCGAAACAGATCAATGTCATCTCTATAAGATTAATCAACATTTTAATAATATAAATTTCAATTAATATTTTATTTTTAGTTAAGTTTGTATACATTATGGTGGCAGGCTTGCCACAGAAACGTAGATAACTATTTAGATATTTTTGAGGCTTTTACAGGGATTCTTATTTTTTTGTTTCGGGTTACCTACAAGTTCCGAGGGTTCAATAGTACTAAGCATACTCGGTCTCTATATTCCTGAATCAGGAGGGATCCCATTGTATAAAAGTTTCCTTAGCATATACCTAACAAAGACTTTTTAATAAATAAATCCTTCACGACAATATTAAACATATCTTCAATATACTTCTTCTTTTCTTTTGAAGCAAGCACTTTAAATGCTATTTTAAATGCAAAAAATAATATATTTTTTTAATTTATTAAAAAAAGTATCTCCATACCCTCAAGTATTATAACAAATTAATCAATGTTTTTTTTTCAGCTTGGATGCACATTTTAATTTTGGCACTAAGCCTATTGTTTCTGTTTGTCGCAAGCTCTTTCAAGCTCAATCTTTTGACGTATTTGTGATTGTTTATTTGTGTGTACTATAGTACAGTACAACTATTCTTATTAAAATATCTTAAATAAAAATCATAGGGGTTTAAATAACATAATATATACTGATTCTTATTTGGCAAACACATTTACCAAAAAATTTACCAAATTACCAGTTTTAATACTAGCAGAACCATGTAAAGAAAAAAAAAACAAACTTTATACTTACAAATAACTTTAAACAAATTTTGATATTGACTATTTAGTTCTGGCTAATATGATCTTATATCTTATTTACACTTCTTTAATTCGAATTTTTTAAATATTATTTATAAACTGTCATACACACCTATTTGAAAAAATACATATATTTTAATAAATTGTAACCCAATTTCAATAATAGTTATATTTAAGTGTAACACAAAAAATATTTTTCCTTTGTAATATATTTTCTTTTTTTACTTTGCTTGCATGACACAAGTAATGCCAAGGAAATATCACCCTCTGAGATATCTTGATACCATTATTTTTTAGGGTCTACCTTATTATTTACACATTTAATATCATTATAGCACAAAAAAAAGTTATGTGCTTTTATTTTTATAAAGCCAGTTATACCACTAGTGGGTCTGAGGAAATTACATAATTAGGTAGTTTAAATAAAAAAATGGTTTTAACAACATATTTTATTTACCTGTAGCTTTATCCCGTATGCGCAAGAAACTAAGTTGATTTTGTAATTTCTAATAATAAAGTAAGCATTTTATACATCCTTTTGGTCCAGAATTAATAAGGTTAGTACTTTGTTTTTAATGTTTTTATTTTGTATTTAAATATTCTACAATTAGCTCCTTTGGTTACTTTTTACCTTTTTGTTTTGAGGTATAAAAGAAGTGCATTTTTATAATTTTTTCTGGATCTTTATGGATTTTAAACTCCAACGTAGTTTCGCATATAAAACGGAAATCAACAATTTTCCTTTCTGGCTTGACCTTGCACATATATTCAGAATAAGAAAGAATAAAACTACCTTTAATATGTTTCTATAGACTTTAGCTTAAGAATGTTTAATAAAATACTGAACATACATGTCTGCATTTTTTTTCAGGTAAGTATTTAATGATTCGCATTACACAAATCAGTTTCGCTGGAAGTTATTTTTCATATCTAAACTGCTATTAAATGTTTTTAAAATATTTTATTTTTCTTTTTTACAGCACTTATTGTAATAAATTTTAAATACTTGCTAATTAGAAACGAGTTTTTTTGTCGATTTGTTTCATGAAAATACCGGAAAATAAACCAAGTTGCTCCCACTTACTATTTTAAAAACCAAACTTAGATATTTAAAAAAAGCATTGGTAGGGAATTTACCAGAAATTTAGATCTTGTTATTTTAAAATTTAAAAGTTACCTTCATTTATGTTTTACGTTTTTACTAAAAATTTAAACTTTAATCCTAATCCGACATTTAGATCCATCTCGCTGCAATCTCAACAAACTTGACCCAAATTTAAAAAAAAATATATATATAAAATAGTTTTTTTTGTACCTATCTTAATATCATATACGATATAAACAAGTATAGGACTGACTAACAGCTCTTCGGTAATAAAAATTGAGATTCTTACTCATAATTTAAGGTAATATGACTCTCACTGATAACGCCCAAAATAAAAAAGCATTGCCTTAAAAATACGAAATGCACGAAATATATTTTAAAATCTTTTGTTAAGCCCTAGAAATAGTACAACTTCATAAAAGGTGACACAGAAAGTAGGTTATTAAATGTTTTGAATTTGGTCTGTATAGCCTACCGCACAAGAAAGAAAACCAGTTGGAGGTTACAAATATTTCCGATAAATAGTTTTAAATCATTACAATTAATTATATTTTAAATTCTTCAATCATTGTATTTGTTTAGTGTTTAATTGTATAAAACTAACATTAAAAACCTAAATTATAAATATAAATATCAAAAAAGGCCTATATTATATTATTTTTAACTTAAGAGTGCATTTACGCTACACCTTAGGGGTCTGGCGAAAGGACGCGGAGACTAACAAACTCCCACAATTTTTGTATTTTCTATTAAAAATATTATATTTTATTTAGGTTCTTCCAAATTCGGTGTATCGATGCGATGTTGTTTCCGATTGCAAGCCTACAGGAGATAACGTTTTTCGGTAACTATTTTTCACTTAAATAACATAAATTATACACCATTTTAAAGGTAAAAAATAATCTATGCCTCTGCTGTAACGGATTTTTTAAATATGAGTCGAGTTTAGAGAAAATAGTATCTAAACATAACCGATTTTAGGGTGACTTTCACTCAAGGAAATATTATAAACTAAATCCAAATTTAAAAAACTATTACAGCAGAAGCCTAGATTTAAGTGTTGGCTTTCATATAGTTTTTGAAAATTATCGATAACTTATACCGTTTTTGAGAAAAACATTATGCCCCAAACCCCAAATTGGATCCAATTTTCGCGGCGAGAATGGACTCCTAACGCAGCATATTTATAAATATGGGGATATTTTTCAAAAAAAAAATCTAAAAATGATTTTTTTCTAGATAATTTAAGACCAAAAAAAAAGAAGATTTTTCTTACTTTTTAAAATTATGTATTTATTTCTACTTTTGTTGCATCCATTGATACAAATGTTTTTGTAAAGGAGTTCTTAATTACAAAATTAAAATAAAAAGCAAAGAATTTACCTATTTTTACTTTACGAATAATAAAAGATATTTGCATTTAACTTAACTGCAACCCTTAGTGCTGCTTTTAGCCTAGAAGAAAAATTAACCGTAAAATATATGTATTTTTAAGAAACTATCTTTAAGTTTTACATTTTACAATTTAAAATTTAATTAAAATATAATGTATATGTAATATTACAGCAAAGCATTTATGGTTGTTAATTATGTTTAACAAAAAATTCTTGGTGCCATTTCATAGTTAAGAGTCCTATTTTTTACCTTTGTTTTTGCGAATAAAATGTTGCCCTAAAATAATAATTCCAGAAAACTGTGCAAATATTTTTTTATTAAAAACCGACCTAGTTAAAAAAAAATGTTGTAAAGTGGAATTTTATAAACTATATTCTAAAGATTTTTTTATTTTTCAAATTAATATTTGTTTTTTGTTGCATATTGTTCATTCACTCTTTAAAAAAAATCCCCTAATAAAAGGCAAGTGTTTTTTTTGTATGAGGTTTGTCTATTAAAATTATTACTTCTTTTTTATTTATTATTATCAAAACGCCTATATTTAATATTAATTCTTTTCTTTTTTGGTTTTTCAGTTATACAGTTTATTTATTTCTTAGCTTTGATATTGCTTACTATTGCTTTTTATAGGCATTTAATATATCTCTGGGTATATTTCTTCGTAAACCCGTTTTTGTCTTATGTTGCCTATGAGCTATTACTTGTTTGTTACATCAGAACAAATAAAAAAAATAAGATTTATTATTTTTTAAATTTATATAATTCTAACGGTAAAAAAACATTTTGTGTTTCTCCATTTTAAATATTTAGAAGAAGTAAATTTTATTTTTTTGTTAGTATAACCAAATTTTTTATTTTTCCAATTTAAAAAGACACTTTAGATTAAGAATACGTGTCATTTTAAAAACATAAAGTACTGTACTCTTTTGTCAATGAACTTCAAACATATTTACTTAATACAAAGCTATTTTTTGCACTATTTATTCCTAATAAGGTATCTGTAACCGTTATCTATATTATTCACTTTTAATTTGGTTCTATTATACAAAATTTAAATTAAAATGCAAGTACTTCTTCTTAATGCAGGAATAACAAAAATGGTATTGGTATTGTACTTCGGAGATACCTAGCCTAATTTTCTAATAATTTGTTTCAAGAAAAAAATGCATTTAAGCAAAGTAAACGCTATTAAGTAGTGATTTTTAAATTTACCTTTGAAAAAAAGAATAAAATAACCTTCTCATAGTTATTTTGGTTTTACGAAACCACATTTATTTTCGGGTTATTAGAAATTTTTATAAACGACTATACTATTGACACATTTAGTAAATTTCTTTGTATACTAAAGTCATTTTTTTATAAAAAAGTAATCAGACAGTTGCTTATTTAATTTCACTTTTCTATAGAACATAATTTTTCATTATTAAAAATTGTTAAATGATATTTACTAATTATTTCTAGTTGGAACAATAACTATAAATTTTGTGAACAGTGTACTATATAGCAATATTGGTATAGGGATTAAGATTTGTGGCTTTTAAAATTATTTGCCAATTTAACATGATCATTTAGTTTAATTTTATTTCCAATCGGTATTTTCTATAAGCACATTATTCTCATAATGCCTTTACGCACATGGCACAGATATATATTAGTACCTTATTTTATAAGTTATTTTAAATAATTTGTTGCCGCTTATGAAAATTAATATTTTAAATATTATACCATTTGAATATATAGTTGCTTTATAATTATACATTTTAATTAATTAAAGTTAGTTAAAATGATTTCTTTATTTTCTAAAATAATTTTTAACTGATCCTTGTTTAAATAATTAAAAAATATTAATTTACAGATGTCTTAACACAGATAGTTTTAATTAAAAGCTGCTTTTATTTGGTATTTAGGGTATACATTATTAAATATTAAAATAGGGTAAATAATTTTCTAAGCAAGCTGAATTTTACACCCCTTTTCATAACGTAATTTAAGGATCTCTTGTAGGTCTAATTAAAAATATAATATATTTTTGTTACTTTATAATAACAAAAAAAATATGCTATTAATAATTAATTATTTCGACCAGCCAGCAATAAAACGGGTTATTAACCCAATTAATTTTAAAGAGATAATTACATATTTTCTTTGTAAAATAGTAAAAAGATATTTAAACGCCAACATGGAAGATAAGGCGTGCCAGGATAACAAAGGGTCAGATAGATTTTTTTTTATGAAGATAGTAAATTCTTGTTCCCTAGTAAACTTACAAATTTAAAAAATATGAATTTATTTTTTGCGTTTTAACTAAATTCCATTTTACTTGACGCGTTTCGTGTTACTATAGCGTCCATTTGTATTTAACGATTTCACTTTGCCAATTGTTATCTTATCAAAATCGATTGCAATGTTGTATTTTCCATTTTATCCAAATTGAATTTTTTATCAAGATTTTTATACATAGACCGTAAAGGGTGCTTGATTTAATACCAGATAAGTTTTTTATCAAAAGAATTTTTGCCAATTTAAATGAACTTAAAATGAACAAAAAGTTTCTCTGATAAAAAAATGTGTCCATACCTGCGTTAGCTAACTGAAATGTGGATCTCCCGACAAAGTCAAAAAAGAAAATTTTAAAAGCTGCATCAGGTTTATCGCTGAATCACAATTTACAATTCTTTTCTTTTGGTTACATTTTCGCAAAATCGCAAAATTCATTTAATTAAAAGAGAAATTCTTTTCAGGAAATCTCTTTTATTCTTAGGGGTATATAACTAATAAATTTTAAAGTTTATTTTTTTAACGGCAAAAATGATTTCCCTTTTTTAAAAAACCTACTAGGATGTAAAAGTAGTATTAAAAAAAAAATTAAACGTTATTAAAAAAAAACTTTCTTACCTAAGTATTTTCTTAGATTAAAAATAAGTTATTTGTAAATATGTAGGCAACTTATTTACCAAAAGATAAGAGTCATCTTTAATATTTGAAGCTAAGGACCCAAAATAAAGGTATCTTTTAGATAAGTCCTGATAAATGTTTATAATTATCCTAAAAAAGCAACTTATTTTTGACAATTGAAGAAAATATATAGTTTTAAATTCAAATCTCATATCATATATTATTCTTCTAAATTTAAAATTCTACAAAGCTCTATTTCTTTAACTTCTAGCTCTAAAAAACATTGTTTCTATGTAAGTACTAAAACTTAAATCTTTAAGAATATTTGTAACATTTCATAAATAATCTAGCTAATCTTTTACCTCCTAAAAGTAAATTTCTCCTAACACTTAACTTCTATAAAAACCCTTTGATAAATTTTATTTGAATAATAATAACCCTTAATTTTAAAACTTTATATATATATATATATATATATATATATATATATATATATATATATATATATATTATATATATATATATATACTATATATATATATATATATATTATATTTTTTTTCTATATATTATTCAAACGTTTTAAAAATTTTCCCCAAAAATTGTGAAAAAAAATTTTGTTTATTTCCCCAAAGTTTTCGTTGGTATTTTAGTACTTTTTATATAACACAAATACATCTTTTAACATTTTTAAGTTTTTGCTATTTCTTAAATTTAAAGAAGGCAAAACGAGGCACTTCATGAAAGGGCCATAGATCGATATTAGCCTATATTACATCAGTAAGTTAGCCGGAATTATTAATTGTTAACCCCGTCAAATGTTGGCAATCTATTCCCAGGCTGTTTACTGGGCTAGTTAGTAATAAATTCCGTAATATCCCATAGAACGAGCTAATTACACTTGCTTGCGTAGCTTGACGGTAGTTGAAATGGATATTTAAAAAGCTTTTTGTTTTGACTGAATATCTACCTACTGTTTTTTAACTATTTTTAATTTCGTGTTTATGCAGAAATAATATAAATTACTAACATTTAACGTTTGTGTTTTTTGCTTTTGAAAGGCATGGTTTTAAAATTTACAAGACGGTGGGTTCTTAATCTTTGTAAATATGATATACATTTATTTGTCAAAATATTTGGTGAAAGTATTATTAATAACTTTCATTAAATGAATTTATTTAAAAGATAATTATTAGAAAATTATTAATTCAACTTAAGACGATAGAAAACAACGTTAATGGGGTTAAAAAAAAATGGAAAAAGTAAAGTGGGATTTCATTTTACAAAATGTAAAAACAAAACCAATAAACTCAATTATTTTTAATTAGACCTTATTTCAACTGCACATTATATTTGTATCTACTGCGTATTATTAGGTAATACTTTGGCAAAAATCTTTTTATTATATATTTTAGTTAATATGGGCCCCTTGTAAAAACCCAGCATTTTAAATTCTTTTCATTAAAATTTTTAAATTTCCCGTACCGACCTTGAAAATCTTTCTATCCTAAAAATTTTAAATTAAAATAACTTAAAAAGTTTTGCAAACAAAATATTTTTAAACACCCAAGTTTAACTAAGTTTTGGTTTAGTCGTTTATTTAAGCAGGAAAGTGAAAAAGTTTTGCTTCCACATTACAATTTTAAAGCAAATGTAGAAAGTACATTTATTTTTATATATACAAGGTTTTAAAAATTAGGCATATATCGCTTTAAAAAAAAATCAACATATTTATATATAATTTAAAAAAAAATACGTATTTGAATTATTTAAAGACATAAAGTTAAGGTGTATTAAGTTAAAATATATAAAATGGTAAGTTTGTAGTAATATATAACTATGAAAAAAAAAATGTAAAAATATTTTTTTGTACATTTAAATCCTTTGGCTAAATCTTTAAACACAAAGGCAATTTTTCATGTACTCATTAATATTTTAAAAGATAATTTTTTAACAAATAAATATGTTACTTAACAAACAAAACAACTATAATTACAAAAGAAAGAAAAACTTTAACAAACAACTAATATAATAAATAACATTTCTAAACAACATAACGCCCTTTATATAGATATAATATTAATATATAATGTTTACCTCACGGTTAAATATTAATATTTTATATAAATTATTTTTATTTAGTATGTGGTCCTTTTTGATGAAACTTTAATTTTTGCCTTAATTGGGCAAATTATGTTTATTATTAATTTACAATAAAAATAAAAAGAAAGAAAGTTTTACATAAGAAAATTAATTTTAAAACTCAAATATTATAATTATAAATAGTATTTTAAAGATAATATGCGAAAACACGTATAATTTTTATCATTTAATTTCTTATTGAGTTATGTTGAAAAAGTCCAAAGATAGTAAAATTATTTAATTTTCTTTTGCAAAATACAAAAAAAGATTAAAAAAGAAATTTTAAAAAATTTTAATTACAAAATTTTTTGTTAAATGTTAAAATAACATAATAAAATACTAATGGTAACTGGACAAATATTGAAAATAACTTTCTAATTTAAAAATTTTAAGAAGTAAATAAATTACTGTGTAGATAGTTTAAATACTTTCATGTGTTTGAATGATAATAATATTCTTTTTAAAATAATTTGTTTTTTTTATATATATTTTCTAAACTTTTACCAAAAAGAGTTGCGACGGGTCTTTTTGCTATTTTCCTAATATTCTTTATAAACAACGCTTACTTTAATAAGAAAATATCCTAAACGTAGTTCAAGATTGTACACAATCATTAAAAAACCTCATAAAGGGTACGCTGCCGTAAGGCAGAGGCTAAATGGCAATTTTAATATAATAAAAAATATTATTGCAAGTAAGTATACCAAAACAAAAAGAAACTATGTTAACCTAACTATTTTAAAAACTAAACTGCTTTATAATGCGTCATCTCCTAAACAATATAATAAAAAAGGTGTCATCTACATCACACTAATCTACAATTTAGGGTATTTTACTTGCTGAGCGTAAAATTTATTGCTATAACTTATTTTATTATATTTGCGATAATCTAAAAAATATAAGCTACCAAATTTTTTAGTTGTTTTTTTTTAATTCAGTTGTTACAATTTTAATGTTTAGAGTAAAAAAAAAGTTTTTCTTATTCATGTAATATCAAAAATATTAAAATTAAACTCTACAAACATGCTTATTTAATAAAAAAAACAAGAGACAAAATAAGTACGGCGTTAATTGGTTTCAAACATTTTTTTTTTGTTTTTAAATCAGTCTTACATTACGTTAAAGCATTTTTTTAATTAAAACCTCGCGTTAAAATACACACGAATAACTTTTTACGCGTGTTAGAATTTGTATAAATTATTATTTAGATTTTTTTAATTTGGCTGAAGGTTCGCACCCTTTTTAGTTTAAGCCCATTTGCCGATAAAATCAAGTCAAAAAACGCATTACATATTCACATTAAGAAGTATAGAATACATTATAAAGTGGGTCCAATTTAATCACTTTTAATTAAAGGTTTGTATACAAAAAAGTTTTGTGCAAATTGTTGGATAATTTAATTTTGAAAGAATAATCCTAAATAATCAGTAAAATAGTTTTATTTATTAAATTATCACCAATTTTTATACCCCAAACTGTAAAAACATTATTATTCAAACAAAACAATACCTCTTAAAATAGTTACTCTGATAAAATAATATACTTAGAAAACTTGTCCCAAGTTAATATTATTAAGTTATTTTCTAGTTGTTTTAAAAAGTGTATGTTATTTTAAGAAAACCTTATAATAATATATAATTTTACGTAGTGGGCATTGAAGAGCGGTTTTTTGGTCGGTATATTTGAATTTCATTACTTGTTTTTAAGACGTAATAATATAATAAGAAAACATATTTAACAATATTTTTGCAACGGTTTAAAAAGATTTAAACGTATCTATTTTTGGTTTATACCTTTACAAAAAATGTGTTTTAATTTCTTGTGCATAAACTGCGAAAATAACTATAAATAAGCGATATGTGTTCTACAGCTGGGCAAGAAAAAAAAGGGGAGAGATTATTAATAAAGCAATAGAAGGAGTTAAGAATGCTTGGAATTGTAGTAGACGATATTCACGAAATATGGAATTTGTATTATTAGCAAGATCTGTTTTGAGATACCTACACAGTAC
Source organism: Listronotus oregonensis (assembly GCA_019359885.1). NCBI lineage: Eukaryota > Metazoa > Arthropoda > Insecta > Coleoptera > Curculionidae > Listronotus > Listronotus oregonensis. The sequence goes on from JAHBCN010000164.1 coordinate 121,383, forward strand.
AGATCTAACTGGAAAAAATAGCATTTGACTTAAAAATGGAATCAAAGCTTTTTAAAAGCTGCTACGGCGATAAATATAACGTGCTTTTGCCAGTTAAGGTCATGCTTAAAGCAACATCCACAAGGTAAAATAGCTGTTTATGCTGCAGGACTTGGCCGCTAATAAGTGGGGCACAGGTATTCGCAGCTTTTTCGCAACTAAAAACATGATTGCTGTTGGGGCTTAACATCAACAGAACTTTAAATGGCACTGATCGTAAAATCGTACTTAGCCTCGTAACCTCAGAACCGCGATTTCTCTTTAGACAAATGATTAAGTTTTATATACTTTGTTTAAAAATGAATTTAAAAAAAACAATTTTATTATTAAAACTAAAAGTTTTGAAAAGTTAGGTGCAATGAACATGATTATATTGGCTTAGTGTTTAATGACCTAGTTCGACTAAAACTCTATGTATAATCGATCAAAGCGATACGAACTATTAAGCAATGCCTTTAAATCTTCAATTGTCTTGGGACTCACTTCAAGTACATAAACTGTTGGAACTTACGGTCACTTGGGACCAGAATTGCCTCAACTATTTTTGTGTTTAGTCACCGCTAAGCTTCTTATTTAGTAACAATAGGATGCTTTAAAATATTTAAATTAGTTATTTAGTTTGTTTAGTTAGTTAAGTTTAGCGGTGAAAGAAAAGTTTAAGAAGTGGTAAATTACTTTTTAATACGCTTCTTAACTATTATTTGCAAGTCGTTTTTTGGAGCAAAAATACCTAAGAAATTATCTTAAATTTTCTTTTTTAAAACATTTTCATATAAAAATTTTTGTAAAAAAATATATATTAACATATTTTTTTTTAAAATAAATAAATAAATAAATATATATATATATATATATATATATATATATATATATATATATATATATATATATATATATATATATATATATATATATATATATATATATATATATATATTTATATATATATATATATATATATATATATATATATATATATATATATATATATATATTTATTTATTTATTTATTTTTAAAAATAAAGTATTATTATATTTTATTACAAGTGAAATGTGTTTAAAGAAATTAGACTTAGTTT